>CM050427.1:28145894-28209873 GCA_027564155.1 Gymnocypris eckloni scoliostomus | reverse complement strand
ACATTTAACTCTGATTTTTTTAAAGGAGCATGCTTATTAATAATCAGAATAAAATGATCATAAAAATAATTCCAAGTACTTTCAATATCTGGGATTAACGTAATTTTTTCCCAATCAAATTGTGCAAGGTCGAATAAAAAACCTTGTATATTAAAGTGTTTCATACAGCGTTTGGTGATAATTCGTGGTTTCTGCTTAAACATTTTAATATCTCTTACTACTGCAACAACACAATGATCACTAATATCATTTGCAAATACTGAAGCTAGAGAATATTTATGAGGGGCATTTGTGAGAACAAGATCTAATAATGTGGATTTTTCAGGAAACTTCTAGTTAGGTCTTGTTGGTTTATCTACCAATTGAAAAAGATTATAAGTATTATTATTATTATTACTACATTTGACATTTCTGTCCCCCTCACTTCTGAAATGATTGATACTCCTCTGCCCTGTAACATAACTGAATACAAAACTTTAGCTATATGCCGTGTTATCTTTATTTGGGCATTAAATATTTTGTGGCTCCATCGTGAATTTTATTTGGTAGGAAAGGGGCCAAAATGGCTCTTTTGACATTGAAGGTGGCACACCCCTGGTCTACGCAGAGGAAGTGCATGCACCAGGTGAGAATGGCGCTGTTTTAACTCCAGCAGACTGGATTTCGTCCATGGTTGTGACGCATAAAAAGGACAGACACGAAATCAGACTGTGTATAAATCCTAAAGATCTCAACACTGCCTTAAAGAGACCTCATCACCATATGCGCAGCGTAGAGGAAGTAGCATCCCAAATGTCGGGGGAAACAGTATTTTCTGTGCTGGATGCAATGAAATCTTTCTGGCAAATACGTCTTGACCGCAAGTCTTCTATGATGGCTACGTTTAGCACCCTATTTGGACGCTATAGATTTCTTCGTATGCCTTTTGGCATAAATTCCGCAAGCGAAGTGTTTCAGCGCTCAATGGAGCAGCTGTTTTCAGGATACCCCTGTGCTATCAAAGTTGATGACATCATCATTGAAGGTAATGATGTTTAATAATGCCAGACAGTACACAAGTCAACAATTCAAAGACTTTGCCAAATATTGGGACTTTATCCATGTCACCAGTAGTCCAGAATTCCCGCAGTCAAACAGCCTGGCAGAGGGAGCGGTCCACAATGCCAAACAGCTGATGGAGAAATCTCACAGAGATGGGACGGATGTATTCCTCAATCTACTAAATTTGAGAAACATTCCTCGTGACTCGACGTTAGGTTCCCCTGCACAACGCCTGTTGTCACGACAGACACGATCAGCAATTCCCGTTATCTCTAAGCTGTTGGAGCTAGCTCCTAAACATGCGCAGCAAGTCACTGCACAACTACTCCATAAGAGGATGACCCAAAAGCGATACTACGATGCCTGAAGTCATCCACTGCAACCACTGACAGAAGGACAAGTTGTCAGAATGCAAACCCCAAAAGGATACGGCCACGTTGGCACAGTAAAGGAGGTGAACAAGGAGCCACGGTCTTACACTATCCAATGCAATGGGAGAACATACAGGAGGAACTGACGCCACATCCTTCCCGTCGGAGAGCCCCCTCCTTCATGGTTTACCCCTGTGGACATTGAATTTCAAAATACAATGACACCAGTGGTGTAGTCTAGTTTTTTGTAGTGAGTATACTGTGATTTTTTTCCTTCCTAGCCTCATCCGTACCAGAGCAGCCTCTCATAAGCACCACCACACTCGCTAAACAAGGCTCTACGCTTACTACTATTTTTAAGAGCACTTGTGCTGCTAATTAAAAAAATAATAATTTGGGTCACAGTAAAAAAAAATCAGGAGCACCTTCTCCTCAATAACAAAAAATGTGCCTTCCCATTACCCACTCCTCAAAGTGATTTACAAGGAAATTGTAATCTAACTTTATTTGAAGTGTTACCTTTCATGTCAAATTTCAAAAGTGGATTTTAATAAGATTTTTTTCAACATTTCTAATTAAAACAATGCAATAAGAGGAATAGGTTACAGATCAAATAAAAGCATTATTAATTAAATACATTTGCACTACAGAAGAGGCACAGAAGAACACGAAAGTGGCTTGTAGGTATTTACAAAGATTTAATGAGGCTCAGAGGTGGCATGTGCGTTTATCTTCATACATTCATTTTGAGATTAATGTTTTAAATATACAATTTTAATATAGAAATATTCAATTATTTAAATAACTGAAATTATACTTTAAAATGAAACTAAGACTGCCGTGGCGGCAATTACTGATTTTATCACTGAATCATTAATTCAATTGACTCGTTGGAACAGCTGATTCATTCAGGAACAAAGCAGGTCCCTGCATCCCAATGTGCATACTATCCACCCTATCTGCTCCAAATGGTATTGAAAATGACTAATATCACATTTAGGATGGATAGTATGCACATTGGAACTCAGGCAGTGACTATCTTTATGAATGAGTAATTGCATTGACTCACTAGATTCATTTAAGTGCAGATTCATTCATAAACGAAACAACGCTGTGTTTGAATGGAGATGTGCAGCGCTCAGTTGTGAGTTTATTTGAAACTATTTTAGTTGACGAAATAGAGCAAAGTCATGCAATACTGTTATAGTCAGACAATGTATATCACTAAATATTAACTTTTGTTTATTGAAATAACTCATTGTTCTTATATGCCGTTAAGTTAAGGACAACGTATACTCTACCACGCAAAGGGGAATGGCGCATGTTTACCAGTTAACATTACGATAGCATCGGCCTCGTTTTCTGTACCGCGTAGGATAGTATCAGCCAGGGCCGTGCAGAGACCTTTGGAGGGGCAGGTGCTCAAAATATAAAGGGCACATGAAACAAGGCTTTAAATAGGGCTGTGCCCAAAATATCATAACAGCAATGTATAGTGATGCATTCCTTGCTGATACGTGTATTGATGCGGATGCTGTAAATACTGTAAGAATAAAATTAAAAGTATGAATAGATTTTAGTCAAATGACATTAAAATACCAGACCCTTCCACCCCCATGAAACTTTTCTCCCTCAAATAGCACGAGCAAGTGAACACATGCACCTTTGTTTATGGTGCTGCTGCTGTATAACGTTAGAAGTGGCGTTTGCTGCAGGCTAAACACAGCGATTTAAACAAAAGCTGTGCGATGCATGTTCTCTTCACGTTGTTCTTGTCAAATAATAATAATGATAAGTAAACAAGCATACCACTCCGCTGAGAACCCCACTTACTTAAGCTGCAACCGTGGCGCGGACGATATTGAAGTGGTGCCTGAGCGCGAGGGATCGTTCGGATGAGGTCGTCATGGTGAAAGGTTATCATGTGGGTGATTTTATTTACGGCTAAATTATTAATCATTAATTGTACTAATAGTTAGATTGGGCAGGCCTTCACAGAAGGGTGTTTAATAAAAAAAAATAATAATAATAATTGCCTTGACAAAAGGGCACTTTGGGCAAAGGGGCAGGTGCTCAAGCACCCTCCGCCACCCCCTCTGGAGTCTGCACATGTTCCTGTCATCTGTTTGCAGCAGCAGCTTCAGGGACAGGCTGCTTATGAAAACACTGAAAGGGGGTAGTTCGTTTCATATCTCATTTATTAGTTAATTAAAGCTTAGCAATAATCGTCAACAGAAATACGGCGTGATTATCAGAAAGACGGTGCTTCGCAACACAGACTGGGTGAATTTATGAATGAACTTGTGAAAGGTCTGTCACAAAACGATGTTGTTATGTATCCGCATGCTTTTTTAAGTGGGTATACGCAAATCCTTGTCCTTCCCTAGTGGGTATACGGCGTATACCTGCGTATCACGTAGACTACACCACTGAATGACACAAACACAGGACTGTGTTTGCCATACATCACAAACACACATCCCACAGTCAGGATCCACACCTACTGTCTTGCCAAAACACACAGTACATTCCCCTACTAAGGTTGGTAGTAAGCCCTACAGAAAACTTTCAGGTCGTATTTGCAAGCCTAACCCAAGATATGAACAGTGAGTTACACTAATGGTAGATTTAGTTGTACTTTCGTTATTATTTGAATACATGCTGAAAGTGTTTATCATGGCTATTTCTATATTGCCAATATTGTTTTGTTAATATGTTTTCTTAATGTAACGGAGGTATTTTTAAGGAACTTTTATTTTGACGGGTTTCCCCGTATGTACATACCGTTCAGTATGTTCGTGGGAGAGGAGAGAGCGGGTTTTGACGAGACCGACATGCCATCTTTGCTGTGTTAGAGATCGGCGGTTTTTGCTGCGGAAAACCTAAAAGAAGATTGTAATGCACAGTTAATTTGATTTTTTGTGAGTCCAGTGAACACTAACGTGTGAGACTGGAGGCGGAGTTGTTACAGAAGTTCGGCTGATTGCTATGGAAAGCCAAATGGTTCAGAATTCGCCTGCTTTTCACCGCGTATGATTATTAAACAAACGTTTCATAACGCCGCAAGGCGTTAAATAAGCCGTTAGGCGATAAGTTAACGGTAGACGCCACCACGCGTTAAAATAACGCCAGGCGCCGACCGACGTTAAGTTTACGCCACACGCCACTTAAGATGCAGATTTATTCGCTTATCTACATGGACACACCTCTCATAGCTACGAGGAATCTCATCCAGTTTGCTACAGCCGAAGATGGCAAAATTGTTTTAAACACTGTATACTGTGAAGTGTAAATGCACATGAATTTTGTTCAATAACATAAAACAAATAAAACAAAATATAAAACAAAATTAAAAAAGGTGTATCTTAAGGTCTATGGCTTCCGGTGCACCACCGGATGTAGTGTATTTTCGATTATTATAAGGTTATTATTAATCTCTTTATCAACAAAGATGTCTGGAGTACCTAATCATTTTAGAAGACGTCTGAGTGGGATTAGAGATCGCATAAATGCCCAACTTGACAGTTTACTCGAATCATCACCACCGGAGCATGGAGAACAAAGTCTTGTAGACAGGTAGGTAAGGAACGGCGGTAAACTTATTTTAATGTTGGGAATTTCGTGTTTAGAGCCCAAACCAACTCAGATAGGCGGGCCTATAAACAAATACCTTTTGCACAGCACAACATGTAATTGAAAGAAAATATATTTATTAACCCATGACATATTATAATAAACTAATAGTAAAGTGCTCAGAAAAATATCCCTTTTATAGCACCAGGCTCTGTTTTTGAAATTAGCACTTTATACGGTCTTTAAACTAATAGTGAAATGTTCAGAGAATTATGGCTCACAGACTGGCATAAAGTTGGCTTGACGTTGGACGTTCGATAGACCGTCTCTAAAGTTACATGCGATATTGGTATACATTTTTCTAACTTCAATACCATATGAGCAGAATGACTTACATTCATAAAAACAACTGTAAAATTTACATCTAGGTGTCAACTATAATGCGCACCTTTTACATTTTTTTATATTTATTAAAATAAAATGTAAATAATTAGTTTTCAGTAACTTTGGAGACGGTCCCTAAATTTGCGAATATCGAACGTCCAACGTCAAACCAACTTTATGCCAGTCTGTGAGCCATAATTCAGTTTTTTCTGTTTTTTTATTGGGTCCTCATATGTCTGTCTGTCTATTTATCTATATGTAAGAAAATATAGTAATTAGCCCTATAAATCAAGTTAATTACACAATTTAAACCATTACATTATAATAATAAACTAATAGTACAATGTTCAGAAAAATATCCCTGTTATAGCACACAGCTGATTTTTGAATTGGGACATATGTCTTTAAACAATTTTAGAACTTTAAATGAATGCAATACTGAAAATGCATGCAATGTAAAATCATTAAACGAAGTTCTAAGTGTGTTTACACTGCAAAACAAAAGCTCTCCTTGCCATCTTCGCGCTGTAGCAAACTGGATGCTCAGACTTGCCGTAGATTCCTCGTAGCCATGAGAGGTGTGTCCATGTAGATAAGCGAATAAATCTGCATCTTAAGTGGCGTGTGGCGTTAACTTAACGTCGGTCGGCGCTTGGCGTTATTTTAACGCGTGGTGGCGTCTGCCGTTAACTTATCGCCTAACGGCGTTTTAATAATCACACGGCGGTGAAAACCAGGCGAATTCTGAACCATTTGGCTTTCCATAGATTGCGTCATCGAACTGAGAACGGTGTGAGAGACTGGCTGAGAGCACGAGGGAGAGTTGCTGTAGCCGTGAGTTTTGTTCTGATTATTGGTGTTTTTGCATCATTCGAACTGTGAGCATTTTTGAGAGTTTTGCTGGTTTTCAGAGTCATTTCTGAACTGTGCTTTAGAGCGAGATACATTAATTTCTTCCTGTGCGTCATCCAAGTGCACTTGTCAGTGCACGAGAATACGTGTATAAACTGGAAGTGAGGTTTTCACGGAGTGTTACATTTTCAGCATTTTTTCCGTATTTTTGGAGAGACTGACAATCGTCTACGATTAGGTTTTGCGTTTGAGAAGCGCCTTTTTCTGTAAGTCAGACCCTGTTCAGGTGTATCGTGTGCATCCTGTGGTTGATATGCGCCATTTTGTTCCAGAAAGTCCCTGAGTTTTTTCCTGGACCACGCTGAGTTTTTGCTTATGTTTTTATTCTTATTACCCTGCTATCCTGACGACATCTCCTCGCTGTCCTGCCCCAGCTGTTCGTTTTGTCATCGCAAGTCATCTCATCAAATTCTTCATTGCTACGGACTGGTACAAATGTTCTTTGCATTTACACACACATGAACTCTTCGCTGATATAAATTGAACCGTACTGTGAACTTGAACTAAGCAATTGAACTGGAGTGAGAACAGAATCGTGTATTGATTCATAAGAGTTGTTCCACAATTGAACTGAGTCAAGAGTTATTTCTGAGTTTAATTGAAGTTAATTATTTCATTTCAATTATAAGAATCATTTATATGGTTCAGAGTTTTGTTTAAGGCATCCAGTGCTGTCTGAAAATCAATTTGTGGTGCACCACGGGTAAAGAGTATAGTGACAACTTTATTTGAGTAATATTGTTTTATGTTTTTTTTTACATTCATTCCATATCTTGTTCTGATATTCTTTATCCCACTGAAACATTGCAGAAGAAAAACATTCTATAAAAGGAATAAATTTGATTGAACGTTTAAGTAAATCGTAAGAGTATTATTGTTGAGTTTACCATGGAGTAGGGGCGTCTCACTTGCTCTGTTAGGTACCAGGGGGTGGGAATGTGAATTGTTACTGTTATATTGCCTCACATATTTGTACTTCAGGCAGCCACCAGATTATAATAAGTATTCATAAACTTACCTGAAGCCGCACTCTCTGATCCCTTTAGTATGCTATACAACAGAGTAAGGTAACACGTATACATATAATATACACTGAGACTCAAAGCACTGGGGTGGGGGACCTAGATCCTTTCCTCCTTAAGTCTTCCTAGGTAACATTAATTCCTCCCTACGAGACAGGACCTAAGGTCCTGTTACATTAATGTAATCTGTGACAATTTTGAGATTTGTTTTTGCTATGGTTACATTGTTATAATGGAAGTCATTCATATTTTCACTTACTAACCAAGTTAATGTTATGCTGCAAATTTCTTCATGGTTAAAAAATGTTTTCTTTCAGTAGGTTTCAGCTAAAGGAAAGGGATGTAGATCATTATGACAAATTATCTGTTCAGAAATACAATGTGATTTGTGTATTTTAATGTGTTGCATTTTAATGCGTGCTGGGCTCTTTAAGAATGGCCTCACCCTCTCAATGGATGTATATATTCACAAGGAACACACACGAGCGCGGACGCGGTGTATGATGTAGTGCAGTGGTTCTCAAAGTGTGGTACGCGTACCACTAGTGGTACGTGAGATTCCTCTAGTGGTACGCAGAGGAATCTCAGAATTAAATATAAATCAAGCCGCGTGTCCACCAAAGCGATTTTTTTTTTATTGTTTTAAATGGGAGCGTCTTTTTCATGCTGAGCACTCGGGCCTTTTTTTCTTGGCACCGAGAATTTAAGAATGTTAGCACTCATCACTGTCACTTTTTAGTCAGCTAGCCAATCACAGTGGAGGAGGGGCGGGACTAATACCGTCACACCCTGCTTGTACTACGACTTAACAGCAATGGAGAAGTTAATATTGCTTGTCTCTGAGTATTTATGTCTTTACCAGATGGAATTGCCGGAGTACAATAATATTGTTATGAAAAATAATGCTTGGAGAAACATTTCATTCGCGATGCGTCTGCCAGATTACTTCAGCGGATATTCCATATCATAGCAACCGAAAATGCGCTGCCCTCTCAAGCGCTCACACCTGGGTGTTTTCAGCTGGCTTTGGTGGAAACGTGGCCTGATTGTTGTTACTTGCAGCTACATATGTAACGGATGTATGCCAGTAAGGGCTGTGTGTAAAACCTCACTCCCCTGACCTCAAAAAGAGGCGCTCTAGCTTTGGCGTCTCTGTTAGAGCGCCCGCCTCCCGCGCCGGAATCCCGGGTTCGAGACCCGCTCGAAGCAAGAACGAGTTAGGATGGTGTGGACCCGGGGGGGTTACACATATACAGCCTGTGTTTTTTTTTATCAAGTACTTTTTTATTTAAAAGTGAAATAAAAACTCTACTGTGCTTAAAGATTAAATGAAAATGTATTGTAGCTACTTAAAGTTAAATAAAAACCAAGTTACTGTACTTAAATGTTAAGTATGATACATTTTCATTTAATCTTTAAGTACAGTTTTTTACATTTAAGTACAGTACAGTTTTTATTTCACTTTTAGGTACAATATATTTTAATTTAATAATTACGTTTTTTATTTACGTGGAAGTAAGCACGGTGCAGTGTTCATGTTCAAACTGTCTATTTACTATATTTTAAGAGGCTGACAATAATAAATATCCTTATAAGGATTAAAACTGACTCGTTTTTTTTTAACATTTTTTTTGACTGTGTATAGTGCTACTGAAAGTGAAAGTGACGTGACATACTCGGAATTTGTGCTCTGCATTTAACCCATCCAAAGTGCACACACACACAGCAGTGAACACACACACCGTGAACACACACCCGGAGCAGTGGGCAGCCATTTATACTGCATTTTAATGTTGGTCATAATGGTGGTACTTGGAAAGCCAAATATTTTCTGAGGTACTTGGTGTAAAAAGTTTGAGAACCACTGATGTAGTGTGTTTGTAACACGAGCTCTGTTAATAAAGTATAACGTTCACATGTGGTCGTCACGGTGTTAATTATTACTAAGACGCACCACACAACAGCCAGCACTCCCCATTTTGGGACTCACAGTTGAAAAAGACCTACCTAACTTAAAATTATAACATTTGCTGACTTCAGTGTGCTACACTTTGGTGTTTTTGCAAAGAAGACCCTTAGGGCTTTACTATCCTATTACTACTATTTACTATATTATCATCCAGAGTTGATAATGCTCAAAAAGATGCAAAAATTATAGAGACTGAAGTGCCTTGAAAAAAGTGTACCACACTAAATAATAAAACATAAATGTATTTAAATTCATATAAAATACATTAAATAAGTCCCGGAGCAATCCAGAAAAGTAATGGTTTGAAAGTCACATGTCTCACGAGTTTATATTTCAAATCTGAAGAAGATACCATGAAAAATTAGATTTCCCTGAGACTATATATTACTGGAGAAGAGGATGAATCAATGCCTGTAAATAATTTTTGTGATGTCATTTTTACCTCAGTTCTGTCAGACTCAACACACGGACAGTGCAATTACCTCAGGAAAATAAAACCTAAACCCTTGACCTAAAACATCAAAACATAAAAAAAAATTGGTACAAATGTTCAGAAAAAAACTGACAGATGAGGAGATTAGAGATAATTTAATTCTGATGAAGAAGCATATTCTGACAGCGAGACAAGCGAGAGCGATTCCGATGATGAGCTCCCACGCAATCTCCAGACCCTTGAAAAGGGTGATGCCACAACTTGTACACAGGGAGATGCATCCAATTTAGCAGGACTATTCCCTGGACAGCTACCAGCAACTTTACCCCACCTGGACCAGGTATCACCATTGACAGCTCAAAATCTGGAATGAAAACTCCTCCTGCATCTGCCACTGAGATTCAGTGCTTCAAGCTGTTTTTTACAGAGGAGCTTGTCGGAGAAATTGTGGAGGAAACAAATAGGTATGCCTCAGAACTCCAGGAGAAGATGGTACCAGGAGTGTTGGAAAAGATGGGAAGGTAGGTGCCAACTATCATCAAAGAAATGTACTTGTTCCTGATGGCAGTTCTTCTGATGGGAGTCAAAAAAACATCTCTCCGGCATTATTGGAGCACCGACCCGTTATTGCAGACCCCTTTCTTTCCAACGCTGTTTTCACAGGACCGCTTTCTCCTGCTCCTCCATTGTCTGCATTTTACCAACAGTGCACAAGTTAGTCACCATGATCCACTGCACAAAAGAAAATGCATATTTACTGCCATTACCTCCACCTTTCATCATGTTTTTCTCCATATAAAGATTTCTGTGTGGACGAATCACTGATGAAATGGAAAGGCAGGCTGGCTTTCCGTCAGTACATCCCTACAAAAAGAAGCCGATTTGGAGTGAAGTTTTTTCGTCTTGTGTGATGTGCTGACCAGATATGTGCAAGAAATGGTAATTTCACGATTTCACACTTACATCTACTAGCACGATAAACGTAATGCGTATTTGGCGAGTACGGTAATACGTTGTAGGCGTGCTGTCCTGGGGGAGGGCTCCAAGCTCAGGAATGGCCCGAACCCAGAGTACCCCCCATGGTGTGATGAGAATTCTAGTGATATTGGTGGAGAAGGGGTGGTGGAGGGATGCTGCTTAACCGTCAACTGGATGGAGGTAAGTCAGCTGTATTTATATCCAAGGGTTGATTACATTGATTGCGTACCACCTGTGTTAATTAGGCTGAGTATCTGACGTGCTCCTCCCGAACTTTGTTAATAAAACTTATTTTATACCGGATCCACTTCCGACATCTGGCACTATGAGGGGTTAGGCATATCTGTTTCAGTTGTAATGACCCTACTTGTACCTTATCTGGGAAAGGGCCACGTCTTCTATGTGGACAACTGGTACAGCAGTCCATCGCTGTTCCAGCACTTCTTTTCTCATGACACAGGGGCCTGTAGCACTGTGCGGGCCAACAGGAAAGGAATGCCTGTTTTCACTAGACAAATGTTGAATGGGCAAGTTGAATGCAGACAGAATGGAACACAGCTGGTGGTAAAATGGCATGATAAGAGAGATGTTTTTATGCTTACCACGGTACACTCATCCATGATGTCAGCCACAGGGAAAGTCAACCATGTCACCAATGAGAGGAAGGTCAAGCCTCACTGTGTCCTTGAATACAATAAGAAGATGGGGGCAGTCGACAGGGCTGACATGGTAAAAGGCTTTCTTGAGAGTGCCAGGAAAACAAGAAAGTGGTGTAAAAAGATCTTTTATCAGCTTGACACTGCTGTGCTGAACAGCCACATTGTTCACCGCCAACTGTTGGGTTAGAAATTTACACAACCATCTAAAATAGCCATTACTTATATTTTATGCACTGTAAACTTATATTAACAATGCACAAGTGTTGTGTTCCCAACCAAACTGTCCTTTGCTTACTCTACATTATTTCTAACTCCCACAAATGTAATTTACTATCCACAGGACAGGTCACCACTTCCCTGGAGTTCATTTATTTGATAATTTCAGGTAAAAATTATTTTACTCATTCATTCCTGTAAAAATATTTGCACTGATATTGTTTTAGTAAATCTGTAAATAATTTGTAATTTATCAATCATTTAAATTACATTTATACTTTGTTATACAAGTAATGTTTAAACAAAAAGTTTTCTACTCCCTGTTAATGGTTGATATTAATAAACATGGTCACAGTTCATGGTCTTTTGGTATGTTCAGTATTTGTAATACATATGAATATAATAGTTTGAGCTTGTTACTAACAAAACAAAGCAACTCCATAGTGTATATTTGTCACCATATACACCATTTCCCTTTGTGGATGCATTTGAGCAGTTAATGGTCAATAAGTAAAATATATAACTTATGTTTAATGCTACTTTCAACAGCAACTATAGCGGGTAAAATACAAAAACAAACCTCCAACAGTGCACAAAAAAAAAATAAACATTAGATGACATCCATATCAATGTGCCGGTCAGATTAGCCAAAATAGTACAAAAGCACACCAATGCAATATTGATATATCTGATGTCGGTGAACTGCAATTATGTTTTGTTCATGCGTTTTATAGTCCATGCATGTCTACAAATTGTTTGGGCACATTCTAAACTTCCAAAAAAATGTAAAAATTACTCACCAACTAGTCGTCCTCGTGTGCAACAGCTGCCATGTGCTCATGTAAAGCGAACAAAGTAATTGTTAAATAAAACGGCTGTATAAAGTGTTGATTCATGGGTTTATTGCAGTTTATAAACGTTTGCAATTAAATTTGTGAGGTTTTAAACTGAAAACAGAGCAAACATCCTAAATATTTCACTTGCACAATTTCATCCAGGCGCTCCAGCAGTGAAGTATTACGCCACTGCTGAGCATCATGTGACAAGCTCACTGCGTATTCCACGGAATATTTAATTTTTAAGAATTATTTGATAGATTATTTGATTCGATTTGAAATAACGGTCAAAAAAACCTACGCTTGGGAGGCAGGCGGCAGATTTTGAATTTACGTGTGAAAAGGTACAAAAATATATATATATATATATATATTTTGTCCAAAAAGCCGATCACTAAGTTCCACCCCATCACATGACAGGTACGTCTCAGCGTGCATCACAGCCCTCGCGAGAGAGCGCCAGAATTCAAATAAATTTTTTCACTTTTTGTTTTTTTTGGGATGGTCTCATTCTGTGTGAAACACTGTATACGACACAACCATGTGGTTTTTTACAAAAAAGATGCAGTTTTTGAGCGTGAGCTATTCCATAACAGATACAAACAATAACTCTCCCTGAAGAAAGGAGATGTAAACAAAGGAATATCCGTCCATATAACAACGTTATTGCTTCATTGGACTAAAGTGCTCGATGGGATGTTGTTCTGTGGACCCTTACCTCTCTAACTAAACTGGGATTTACAGCAGTGGATGCATTTGTGACTCAATATTACACAAAGCTGGTATGTACTGCTTTTTTATTATGGATGGTTTGATGAGTACTGCTTACATAAATTTAGCAAATACATTCCTTATAATATTCCCATCGAAAAACAGCGATCTACCGTTGATGCTTGAGGCTTAGACCTTCAGAATTCTATATAGTTTGTCTAGATTAATTTTGTCCCATTTCATTTAATCTATTTGTAAACAATGACGTGCAAACAAAGAGCGTTCAGAGCACCAGCGTCCTCGTGCAGGTACATAGTGCTTAATACTTACTGGATATAGAGAACAAATTGAACATTTCTTGAAACATATACATACTGTCAAAAATACTTTGGAGACACAAGGCTGTGTGACAACCGGTTTATTAAACCAAAGCAGTGAGAGAATGCAGATCAGTAATCCTGAAGGATGGCTGGTTGGATCGAGGCTTAGCTTATGTGAGGAAACGTCCCGTTTCCTCCGGCGGGTGATCCACGGGAAACAACTGAGCGTAGAAGGACTGGAGCCCAGAGACCTTACTCCTCGAGGAAGCTTACAGGGAAGCAAAACACACAGAGAGTCAGGTAAGTCTGCATTGAAGCTACGAGACCAGACAATGACACAGAGGGTGAGTGCAGAGATAAAGGGAGCTTGATTGGCAGAGACAGGTGGCAGTGGTTAGTAGGCAGGTGAGAGTGATCTGGTTAACGTGACAGGTGGTGTGGCTGAATCCCTGACACATACACTCACCGGCCACTTTATTAGGTACACCTGTTCAATTGCTTGGTAACACAAATTGCTAATCAGCCAATCACATGGCAACAACTCGATGCATTTAGGCATCTATATGTGGCGAAGACGACTTGCTGAAGTTCAAACTGAGGATCAGAATGGGGAAGAAAGGGGATTTAAGTGACTTTGAATGTGGAATAGATGATGGTGTCAGACGGGCTTGTCTGAGTATTTAAAAAACTGCTGATCTACTGGGATTTTTATGCACAACCTTTTCTGTAAACCCTAGAGAGTGGCAGTTGTATGGACGAAACTGTAAACCCTCTGTAAACCCTAGAGAGTGGCAGTTGTGTGGACGAAAATGCCTTGTTGATGTCAGAGGTCAGAGGAGAATGGGCAGACTGGTTAGAGATGATAGAAAGGCAACAGTAACTCGAATAGCCACTCGTTACAAGCAAGGTATGCACAGTACCATCTCTGAACGCACAACACGTTGAACCCTGAAGCAGATGGCTACAGCAGCAGAAGACCACACACGGTGCCGCTCCTGTTAGCTAAGAACAGGACACGGAAGCTACAATTTGCACAGGCTCACCAAAATTGAGATGGTAGGGTCAGAATGTGGCGTAAGAACATGGAAGCATGGATCCATCCTGCCTTGTCTCAACGGTTCAGGCTGGTGGTGGTGGTGCAATGGTGTGGGGATATTTTCTTGGAACACTTTGGGCCCCTTAGTACCAATTAGGCATCATTTAAATGCCACAGCCTACCTGAGTATTGTTGCTGACCATGTCCATCACTTTATGACTACAGTGTACCCATCTTCTGATGGCTACTTCCAGCAGGATAATGCACCATGTCACAAAGCTCAAATCATCTCAACTGGTTTCTTGTACATTACAATGAGTTCACTTTACTCAAATGGCCTCCACAGTCACCAGATCTTAATCCAATAGAGCACCTTTGGGATGTGGTGGAACGGGAGATTCGCATCATGGATTTGCAGCCGACAAATCTGCAGCAACTGCGTGATGCTATCATGTCAATATAGACCAAAATCTCTGAGGTGTGTTTCCAACACCTTGTTGAATCTATGCCACAAAAAATTAAGGCAGTTCTGAAGGCAAAAGGGGGTCCAACCCGGTACTAGCAAGGTGTATCAATTAAAGTGGCCAGTGAGTGTATGTGTGTGTGTGTATATATATATATATATATATATATCAGGACTGATTGCCAGTGTGATTGGACCCATCCCTGATGTGATGACATCATATGCATACACCCTCAAGGCATAAGCCGTAACACTCCCCCACCTAAAGGAAGAACCTAGTCTTTTTTTTATGTGCAAAACAATAAAAGACAGGTTCTGGGTGAAGCCATCAAGTAAAAACAAACAAGGACACAGCACACCAACCCAGTGAACCTAAAAATACAAAAAGCATTACCTAGCCCGAGAAAAGGCATCTGCCATGACATTGTCCATTCCCTTCTTATGGTAAATCTCAAGGTTATAATTTTGAGCCATTAAAGCCCAGCGCATTAACCGTCGGTTATGGTTGTACATTTTATTTAAAAAAACTATGGGTTGTGGTCCGTGTAGACAACAATGGGAGAAGAGCTATACCCAACGCACACATCAAAGTTCTGCAAAGCAAGCAACAAAGCCAGAGTCTCCTTTTCAATAGCAGAATAATTAAATTGATGACAATTAAACTTAGCAGAAATAAAAGACACTGGATGGGGTATGCCATCATCACCATCCTGAAACAGGACCGCTCCAACTCCAGTTGCACTGGAATCCACCTCAAGCTTGAAGGAACGAGCCACATCGGGAGCAGACAACACTGGAGCACAGCAGAGGAGAGATTTCACACACAAAATGCAATTTGACATTCTTCAAATTGTTCGTCCACTCTATCAACTTTAGGACTGAACATCTCTGTTAAGGGGTGACCACAGTCAAATTATTTTACAGAAACAGCTGTAATTGCCAGCCATCCCTAAAATTTCAGAGTTCAAAATTCCCTGAAAAGTTTCAGAGCGGTCAGTTCAGATGCTTCCGTCGGTTCATCGTTTCAGGACATCGGTCTAACTGCACAACTACATATAAATCCAGAAACCAGTCTTGAGGGGCTGGTATCTCTAGTAGAAATTTGACAGCATGGAAACTTCTGCCAATATATCTCGTTGGTTCCTGCAGACTATAGAAAAAGGGTATCAATATAGTTCGGGTTTCGCCTGCCCAGGTTTATGGGGGTGTTTTCCACCGAGGTGGCCCCCCAGCAGGTTCTGGTAATGGAACAAGAAGTGAAAGCTCTTTTAGAGAAAGGGGCCATAGAATATGTACCTCACTCCAACAGGGAAACCGGATTTTACAGCCGGTATTTCATAGTTCCAAAGAAGGATGGAGGGTTGCGTCCCATTTTAGATCTTCGAGTTCTGAATGACTCCATCATGCAGCTCAAGTTAAAAATAGTAACTTTGAGACAAATCGTACAGATCAGATCCGAGGACTGGTTTTTCACGATAGACCTCAAGGACATACTTCCACTTATCTATCCTTCCTTGTCACAGGAGGTTCCCGAGGTTCGCTTTTGGGGGCAAAGCATACCAGTATCGGGTTCTTCCGTTCGCCTAGCATTATCACCCTGCACTTTCACGAAATGCGTGAGGCAGCCCTAGTGCCTCTTCGCTTCAGGGTATTCGCATCAACGATTGGTTGATTCTAGCTCAGTCGCATCAGTTGGCAGTGCGGCATCAGGATTTTGTGCTGGCCCACAGGAAAGAGTTGGGGTTACGGCTTTGTGTGCTTTCTCCACTACAGAGGACCACCTTCCTTGGCGTGGTATGGGACTCAACGTCGATGTAGGCGCGCCGGCACGTACAGAGTCCATCCTGTCAGCTGTGAAAAGAATAAGGCTAGGCCAGTCACTCACTGTCAAACAGTTTCAGAGACCATTAGGTCTTATGGCAACAGCATCCAACGTGATACCTTTTAGACTGCTGTACATGAGACCTCTACAGTGGTGGCTCAGGACCAAAGGGTTTTCCCCGAGGGGCAACCCCTTTTGAATGATCAAGGTCACGCAGCGATGCTTTCGTGCCTTGGTAATGTGGAAGAAACCTTGGTTCCTGTCCCAGGGTCCCGTGCAGGAGCTTCATGTCATCGCAGGATGCTACCGACAGATGCCTCTCTCACAGACTGGGGAGCAATCCTAGAGGGGCCTTGCGAGTCAAGGTCTGTGGAAGGAGCAGCATCTCTCATGGCACATCAACTGTCTGGAGATGTTGGTTGTATTTCTTGCTCTTAAGAATTTCTTAGCATATCTCAGGGGCCACCATGTGCTTGTCCACTCAGACAACACATCGGTGGTCTCCTACTTAAATCACCAGGGGGGTTTGCGGTCACGTCCACTTTGCAAACTGGCGTGCCAAATCCTCCTGTGGTCCCAAGGGAAGTTGTTGTCTCTTCAAGCAGCTTACATCCCGGGGGCCCACAATATAGGAGCAGACATCCTGTCGAGACAGGGGCTGAGGCCCGGGGAATGAAGGCTCCACCCTGAGGTGGTGGAGCTGATATGGAGGCATGAGTGGATCTGTTTGCATTTCGAGAGACGTCTCACTGTGACTCTGGTTCTCGCTCACGCATCCAGCTTCTCTCGGACTGGATGCGATGGTGCAGACGTGGCCGAGGCTTTGTCTGTATATATTTCCCCCGATCGCTCTGCTCCCGGGAGTCCTGGAGAGAGTTCGCCGGGACCGGGTTCTACTACTTCTCATTGCCCCTGCCGGTGGCGGACAGAGTTCCCAGATTTAATAAACCTTCTTGATGGGCCTCCTCTGGAGCTTCCTGTCAGGAGGGACCTTCTGTCCCAAGCAGGGGGCTCGATACTTCACCCCCAACCAGAACTGTGTAAACTGTGGGCTTGGCCAGCTCATAGACTCAGGTCTCTCAACCGAGGTTGTTGAGACCATTCTCCACTCCAGAGCTCCCTCCACGAGCCATTCTCCATTTTCACATGCCTTGAAGTGTAAAGTTTTCACTTCATGGTATAGTGACCATCAGCTTGACCCAGTTAACTGCTCAGTCGTTACAGTGCTGGAGTTCCTGCAAGATCAGTTCACTGCAGGGCTAGCCCCGTCCACTTTAAAGGTTTAAGTGGCAGCCATAAGTCCTTACCACATTTTTTGGGTGGAATGTCATTGGGAAGACCCCTGGTATCTCGTTTTCCTCCATGGTACTTTGAGGCTGAGGTGCTGAAAGCCTTCTTTCATAATGTGGACCAGGAAAGGCACAATTTGCTTTGCCCAATACGGGCATTAGATGCTTTCCACAGAGCTGCCCTGTGGTGTAAAATGAACAGTTGTTCATATGTATTGGACATCCTAACAAAGGGTCCCCTGCATCTAAGCAAAGGATGAGCAAGTGGGTGGTCGAGGCCATCTTAAAATTGTAAAATTAACCCCAAATGTGTTCTGTCAACCCAGAAAATACAGAAAGCTGCATCCTATATTTTGGCTTATTTTACAAAAACTAAGATTTGTTTTATTGTGAATGTACACAAATAAAAGCAAACCTTTACAATTGCCGCATGCGCACAGTTAAGCATTCTACTTTGACAATGCTACCTGTTAATTTATCATAATAAAACACCGTCAGTCAAACATATGCAAAAAACACACTCCTCCATTTAAATATGTAGTAAAATCTGTGCCATTAAGCGTTATCACCATACCGCCGTGAAGTTATGCAAAACAGTTAGCTTTACGTTGATATTGCAATGCAAGTGAAGTAGGCCTACATAAAAGCTAAATAATATGTTGCCATTCAAATACATCGCAAACACGGAAACAATTGATTTTGTGTCTAACAAGAGACCCGACATTGGTTACAGTTTCGTTTTAGCCTAAATTAATTTGTTTTTGTTTGTCGTTTATCGCTATTGCTTCTTACATTTTTAGTTCTTGTTCTTTTCTAAATATCCTACTGTTAATTAAAATGATTTGTTGTGGAGTGAGGGGAACTAAAATAGCTAACTATGTTTACAGTGTTTATTATGTGTATAATTCGTGTCGGCCTATTTCTGAATGAAATAATAAAATCAGACTTATAGGCAGGCGACTTGTTTTTTCCTCTCTTTTCTCTGTTTAACTGATTGTACCGTTTAACTGATTGTATTAATCAGTCAAAATTCTTATCGGACGGTTAACGGTTTAAATGAACATCCCTAGTCCATATCACCCTAATGCACGGTGAGGAGGAGAGTTTGAGTGGCCAAAGAGGCTACAAGGACCACAGCTGGAGAATCGTAGAGGACGGTTGAGTTTCGGAGTCAGAAAACCATAAAAAAAATGGTCAAACAGTCCCTATATCACCACATATTGTTCGGGAGGATTTCAAGAAAAAAAACCTCCTCACTCATCAAAAAACAATCTCCAGCATATTCAGTTATCAGACACGTCTGGAACTTCAAATGGGAACTTATATGGTCAGATCATTTTTTTTTTTTTGTTAGCAGCAAACACTCAAGATGGGTTTGTTGAGCCCAGGTATAATAAGTACCCCATGTGTACAATTAAATATACTGCTGAATGGTTGCTCCTTTACGCATAAGGAAGATTAAGAAAAACAGTCCAACACCGTGGTATAATGAGCACACTCACGCCCTAAAGAGAGCAGCCCGGAAAATGGAGCGCAGCTGGAGCAAAACAAAACTAGAGGTATTTCGTATTGCTTGGCGGGAAAGTACCCTATCCTACAGAAAAGCATTTAAAACGGCTAGATCTGATTACTTTTCATCTCTTTTAGAAGAAAACAAACACAACCTCAGGTATTTATTCAATACAGAGGCAAAATTAACAAAAAATAAAACATCAACTGGTGTTGACATTTCCCAACAGCACAGCAGGAATGACTTTATGAACTATTTTACTTCCAAAATCAATACAATTAGAGATCAAACTGTAACCATGCAGCTGCCAGCTGCAGTATCACATCAAATTGTGCACTATAGATCCCTGAGGAACAATTCCACTCATTCTCTACTATAGGAGAGAAAGAATTGTACAAACTTGTTAAATAAGCTGAACCAACAACATGTATGTTAGACCCTATTTCATCTAAATTACTAAAAGAGGTGCTTCCAGGAGTCATATATCCTCTTTGGCTATTATTAACTCATCATTGTCATTAGGGTATGTCCCCAAAACCATTAAATTGGCTGTTATTAAGCTTCTCATTAAAAAACCACAACTTGACCCCAAAGATCTAGTTAATTACAGACCAATCTCGAATCTCCCTTTTCTGTCAAAGATACTGGAAAAGGTAGCAACCTCACAATTAAATTCCTTCTTAGAGAAAAATGATATTTGTGAGGATTTACAGTCAGGATTTAGACCTTCTCATAGTACTGAGACTGCTCTCATTAGAGTGACAAATGACCTGCTCTTATCATCTGATCGTGGTTGTATCTCTCTATTAGTGCTCCTGGATCTTAGCGCTGCGTTCGACACTATCGATCACAACATTCTTTTGAATAGACTTGAAAACTCCGTTCATATTAGTGGAAGTGCATTAGCATGGTTCAAATCATACTTATCTGACCACCATCAATTCGTAGCAGTGAATGAAGAGGTATCATATCGATCACAAGTGCAGTATGGAGTACCTCAAGGCTCAGTACTAGGACCGTTACTTTTCACGCTTTACATGTTACCCTTGGGAAATATCATCAGGAAATATGGGGCTAGCTTTCACAGTTATGCTGGTGATACTCAGCTCTATATTTCTTCATGGCCCTGTGAAACACACCAAATTGAGAAACTTATGGAATGCATAGTTAATATAAAAAACTGGATGACGAATAATTTCTTACTACTAAATTCAGAAAAAACAGAGGTGTTAATTATCAGACCTAAAAACCACACAAGTAATAACCTAGAACACCGTCTAACACTTGATGGCTGCTCTCTCGATTCTTCATCATCAGTCAGGAACCTAGGTGTGCTATTTGATAGCAATCTCTCCTTTGACAGCCACGTTTCTAGCATTTGTAAAACTGTATTTTTTCATCTTAAAAATATATTTAAACTGAGACCTATGCTCTCAATGCCAAATGCAGAAATGTTAATTCATGCGTTTATGACCTCAAGGTTAGATTATTGTAATGCTTTATTAGGTGGTTGATCTGCACGCTTAATAAACAAACTAAAGATGGTCCAAAATGCAGCAGCTAGAGTTCTTACTAGAACCAGGAAGTATGATCACATTAGTCCGGTTATGTCAACACTGCACTGGCTCCCTATTACAGCTTTTGCCTATTGCTTACACACTTTTTTTCAGAATTTGGCTCATTATGTCAAAACTCTACACACAAGCCAATCAGACAGAGCACTTGGAGATTAACAACTCACATCTATGCCAAAATGAAACACTGCAATCAAAACTTAACACTCCTTTCCAAAAATGAAATTCTTGCAACAAAACCATACACACAAGCACCATTTGAATTACTCTTTCATATCACCAGCAACACACTGATGGGCTTTATATAAAACACTGCAGTCTTTGTGTTTCTATTTTTATTGTCATTTTCTCAGACTCATTCTTCTGTAAAACTCAAAAGTAGAATTTCTGCAGTAATTAAACAAGTGTTTTTTTTTCTTTTTTTACAAAAAACTAATATTTTTACAGAAATAAAGAAAAATGGAATCACAAATCATCAAATTTAGCAACAAAACAAAAGTAAAAAAAAAATAATAATTACTGGATAAATTGGTATTGGGGGGGGAAAAAAACATATGCTTGTTTTGTGTGTGTGTGTGTGTGTGTGTGTGTGTTGTGGGGGGCTTATGGATCCCGCCTTCTGTTCTGATCTGGCCACAAGACCTCGTCAACATCACAGGCGATGTCCTCACAGGCTAGGCATCGGGGAAAATATCGCCTTGTGTGCCGAATCCACCCTTGGATTGATCCCACCTCAATGTCTCCGCATGCCTCTTCCATTGCTTGCAGAAGAGTCATGCGGGCGTGTGGTTGCCGATCATATACTTTCCTTCGCCACGCTGAAAATAATTCCTCGATTGCATTTAGAAAGGGGCTGTAAGGGGGCAGGTATAAAACTGTGAAATGGTTATGGTTGTTGAACCAATCTCGGACCAGAGCAGCCAAATCAAATCAAATCACTTTTATTGTCACATCACCACAGCACAAGTGCCTTGGTGAGTGAAATTCTTATGAGCGTGCTCCAGACAGTGCAAAAAACAATAATTTACATATGGACAGTACATATTTACAGACTGTACAGAAGACAATGTGCAAAATACACATACATATACTCAGTACACGTAGTGTACTATAAAGACATACTTAATTATCAACTACACATTATACACCGTATGGGCGCATCTACATTATGTACACTATCTATACATTATGTAGTCTATACATAGTAATAATGTGAAGGTGCAACAGATTATAATTTAACAGCAGATTGGTTGAGCAGCAGATAGTTGTGCAAAGGTGCAACAGATTATGCATATGCAGTGTCGTGGATGTGCATTGTATGGTGTCCAGTGATAGCAGATAGATTGTGTTAGTGCAGTTTGTGCGTGTAGTCCAGTTGAACTGTGTTAAAGGGCAGTGCATGGCATGTTGTGTGAGTGGGAGTGTGATGTAGGTGAGTTATTTGTGACTGTTCATTAGCCTGATAGCCTGAGGGAAAAAGCTGTCCCTCAGTCGGCTAGTGCGGGATCGGATGCTACGGAAATGTCGCCCTGAGGGCAACAGAGAGAGCAGACTGTGGGACGGGTGGCTGGAGTCTTTGATAATCCTCTACACCGCCTGGTGTAGATATCCTGGAGGGAGGAAGCTCACCTCCAACAATGTGGCGGCAGTTCGCACGACCCTTTGCAGAGCCCTGCGGTTGCCAGCGGTGCTGTTTCCAAACCAGGCGGTGATACAGCCGGTCAGGATGCTCTCCACAGTGCAGGTGTAGAAGGACCTGAGGATTCTGGGTCTCGTTCCAAACTTCCTCAGCCGTCTCAGGAAGAAGAGACGCTGATGTGCCTTCTTCAGCACTGCATCTGTGTGAGCAGACCATGTGAGATCCTCAGTGATGTGAGCATGAGGAACTTAAAGCTGCTCACCCGCTCCACAGGTGTCTTGTCGATGGTGATGGGTGTGTGTTCTCTGCTCTGTCTCCTGTAATCCACCACCAGCTCCTTGGTCTTGTCAATGTTGAGTGAGGTGGTTCTCCTGACACCATTTAGTCAGGGTACTCACCTCCTCTCTGTAGGCCGTCTCATCGTTGTCGGTGATCAGGCCTATCACCGTTGTGTCATCAGCAAATTTGGCGATGACATTGGAGCTGTGTGTTGTACAGTCGTGTGTGTACAGGAGTACAGGAGTGGGCTGAGGACGCGCGGCGGTGCACCAGTGTTGAGGGTCAGGAGATGATGTGTTGTTGCCCATTCTGACCACCTGACTTCTGCCTGTCAGGAAGTCCAGGATCCAGCTGCACAGAGATCTGTTCAGTCCTAGAGTCTGGAGCTTCGCAACCAATGTGGCAGGCACTATGGTGTTAAATGCCGAACTATAATCCACGAACAGCATCCTCACATAGGTGTTCTTATTTTCCAGGTGGGAGAGAGCAGTGTGCAGGGTGAAGGCAATAGCATCTGTGGAATGGTTACTGCGGTATGCAAATTGTAGTGGGTCCAGTGAATCAGGCAGCACAGAGCAGATGTAGTCTCTGACTAGCCTGGTGGAAACTAACATTATCCCAAATGACAACAAACCTGGGCTGCTGTGGTCTGTCCTGCACAACTGCATGTAGTGCATCTAGAAATGCAATGATCTGTCCTGTATTGTAGGGACCTAGAGTGGCATGGTGATGCAGGACTCCTTGGACACTAATTGCAGCACACAAGGTGATATTTCCCCCACGCTGCCCAGGGACATTTACAACAGCCCTTTGTCCAATTACGTTACGGCCCCGATGCCTGGTTTTGGCCAGATTGAAGCCTGCCTCATCCACATAGATTAACTCATGTGGCAGTTCGCCGGCATCAAAATCCAGAACTGTCTGTAACAGAAAATATTGAATAGTGTTACTGAAAACACATACAGTAACTACAATGTCTATATTTTCACACAAGTAGGGGCTGGGTTGGGTCAGTATAGACAAAAACCACAAGCTACAGGCAAGGCAGGTGGCAGCATAAACCCTCATTCCCACATCACAATATATAGTATGTAAAGTAAAGTGACACATACCTGCACATAATCATGGCACAGATCTTTGACCCTGACACTGTTCCTCTCAAATGGCACCCTGTACAGCTGCTTCATTCTGAAGTTATGTTTCTGTAGGATGCGACTTAGTGTAGAAATGCTGACCCTGTTGATATTGTTGAATACATTTCTATTTGCAATTATGCATTGTTGCAACTCACGAAGTCGGATTGCATTATTTTCTCGCACCATTTCAATGATGGCAAGCTCTTGTTGTTGAGTGAAGAGCCGCTCCCTTCCACCTTGAGGAGGTCGTCTAACCATTCTGTAGAAAATGCCACCACAAGATGTCACTGGCTAGGTTTTTCACATACTGTACTTTCAAACTGTACACAGTATTGTAACATCACAATGGTATTCCTTTACATATACTTCACAGCACTACCCATTTTTGTATAGTACAGTTAGTATGATACAGAATCATGTGACACATACAGTAGGTACAGTCTGGAGTAGAAACTTGAAGATATACCTGTTCTCCAGTCGGAATGTCCTTATTATCGATGCTACTGTGTAGCGACTGAGGTTAGGGTGTACTCTTTGCCCAGCCTCCCTCATGGACAGGCCATGATTTATCACATGGTCCACCAGAGTAGCCCTGATGTCATCTGATACACGTCTCCGCACTGGTCCTCGTCTTTGTCCTCGTCCTCTTCCACCTCCAACTCCTCTCTTTGTCCACCTCTTACTCTGACTCTCATTGCCTCCATGCTTGCAAAGTTCTCAGAATGGCTTACCTGAGGCCTATTTGTAGTACTAAGGCTTAGACCGATTGGTGTTCTGTTTTTTGTGCAAGTGTTTTCACATACATGAGCTGGACAATGACATCACTGAATTCAATAATAAAATAATAAAAACTAAAAAAAATTCCTATTTTGATATTGTGCAGTTGCTTTGACACAATTTGTATTGTTAAAAGCGCTATATAAATAAAGTTGACTTGACTTGACTGCATTTTTGTTGTTGTGGGCCTATATTTATGCTGGAGGTCCTGGATATCTTGTTTAGACACATGGCATCATGGATTCTATCAAATACCAACAGCTACAAAAATCAAAAATCTATTGACTCTTTTAGAAATTTTATAATGGGCCATGTTTGGATCTTCCAACTGGACAATAATCCAAACACAAACCTCAAAAGCAAAACACAAATGGGTCACTGGGCACAAAACCAAGCTTCTGAACCCGAACCTGAACCCTGTAGAAAATGAGTGGGTTGAACTGAAGAGAAGAAGAACCGACCTGGAGCTGGGAATCTAAAGGGTCTGGAGGGATTCTGGATGAAGAAATGGTCTCTGATCTCTTGTCGGGTGTTCTTTAACATCATCAGGCATTATAGGAGAAAATGTAGAGCTTTTAAAATGGAGGTTTCAAAAAGTATTGAATAAAAGGGTGCTGTTAATTGTGGCCCATGTGTATTAGAGAAAAACATGTATTTCATAATTATATTTCCTCCATTTTAAATTCTTATTGTCCAATGAAAGGTTACATGTTTGTGAATTTTTTAAATAAAATATCAAGGATTAACAATGCAGATTCATTTTCACAGCCTTCTATGAACATATTTGCCAAGGGTGCCAATAATTCTGACCACGACTGAATATATATATATATATATATATATATATATACTGTGTATATATATATATATATATATACACATAATCATATTCAAAATGTAAGTATTTTTAATTAGAGTAAGTTCCATTTTGAAATACTCGTAATCAGATTGCAGTTACTTTTTTAATGATAACATGGTTACATATTATTCACACAATAGCAAATAATTATTCATCATTTATTGATTCTAATTCATCTTTTTAATCTTTTACATTTTCCTTTCTAAAATAGCCTACTGCTTATACACTCAGAAAGTCCAGTTTTGTGGTCATTATTCAGGTGGCGACGCATCATTTGACCACTTAATTTACAAAATAATATTTCAGGTTTAAGAATAGTTTCAACATTGCATCAACTTCTGATGAACACATCGATTTTTACTTTAATTATCACTCAGTATGTTGTTTAACCATGTATTGTTATGTATTATTGAAAAGCTTTTTGTATTTCAAACTCATTAAAATGCACAAATTCTCGTTATTTCTTATTTGCTGACATTCTAAAACTTTTTGTCATCTGAACCTAACTGTCAACTTTCACCTAATACATTTACTTTAAAGGTTTGGTCAATCAGCAATTCTGGAAAAGGCAATATCTCCCTTTTCATTGAACTTTGACCAACTCAAAATATTTTTTTGCTCTAACAGCAACATTGCACACTAAAGTTAAACAAGCCAATCATAATTTGTTACATTTATATAGCGCTTTTCTAGACACTCAAAGTGCTTTACATAGTAAGGGGGCTATCTCCTCATCCACCACCAATGTGCAGCATCCACCTGGATGATGCGACGGCAGCCATAGTGTGGCAGAACGCCCACCACACACCAGCTTATTGGTGGAGAGGAGACAGAGCGATGAAGCCAATCAGTGTATGGGGATGATTAGGAGTCCATGATGTCAGAGGCCAGTGGGCTAGTTTGGCCAGGATGCCGGGGTAACACCCCTACTCTTTTTCGAAGGACATCCTGGGATTTTTAATGACCACAGAGAGTCAGGACCTCGGTTTAATGTCTCATCCGAAGGACGGTGCTTTTTCCAATATAGTGTCCCCTTAACTATACTGGGGCATTAGGACCCACACAGACCACAGGGTGAGCACCCCCTGCTGGTCTCACTAACACCTCTTCCAGCAGCAACCTAGTTTTTCCCAGGAGGTCTCCCATCCAGGTACTGACCAGGCTCAACCCTGCTTAGCTTCAGTGGGCAACCGGTCTTGGGCTGCAGGGTGATATGGCTGCCGGCTATAATCAATGACCCCATTCAGGGGGTCCTATTATGCTCTTTTACAAAGTCTTGATTTTGTTTTAGGGGTGTGGTAGAGCATGCTCTCATGCTTGGTGGTTCGAAACTCGCATTATTTTTCACAAAATGTACATTATTACAATTACAATACAGCCTGACTCAAACGACTCAATTAGTTCCGGGTTTGATGAAGGCCCACTTTCCGAAAATGAAATGAGTTGTGACTGGTTAGCTGTCCCAGTGTGTTGTGATTGGCGAACAGCTTAGGCGACATTTCAGTACTGCCCTGCCCCTTGCCAAAACAACAAGTTCGCCAATATTGCCATATCAATTCAGACCTCGAGAATATTGAACAAGAGGATCACGCAGAACCTTTGCACGCACGGATATTGCAAGACATATTAAAGTGGTAATGTTATTGTTGTTGTTGTTGTTGTTTTTTTGGCTAAAACACGTTTTAGATATGATGTCAACAATGGCTTAAAATAACTAAAATTGCTATGTACAGATAAGTGCAATTGCAATATTTATTATGTTTATTGTTCTTTAATTCTAACAATCTAACATGAATTGCTGTGAGACTGTTATACAATTGAATTTATTTATACCATAGTCCCACAGACTTATACTTATTGTGGCCGTATATTTATGCAATTTAATTATCTGCCAGCGGGACGCGCAGCTGGAGCTGGAGAGATCGAGGTTTGCCCAGAAACACTGTACACAAAACAGAGCTCCGCTCACAAACGTTGCTTTATCAGACATTATATGCAAGATGAAATGAAAATGACATCCAAAATTTTCTGAAAACAGTCGGTTTCCATCAGAAGTACAGTGATATAAAAACACCCACACTGGGTTTCGGTTTTGATACGTGCAGTGCTCTACCAAGTGATCTCCCCACCCGCCAACCATTCGAATTTCCGTAGGTGGGATTTATCTTTGTGATATCACAAATACAGGAAAACAACATTGTAGTCCAAATGAGCTGTTCGTTGTAGTTCTTGAAAAGGGATTTAAAAAAAACTAAATATCTCCCTTTGGAGTGGACTTTGAGATGTGTAACTTTGTAGATCGTTTTATGCCCAAACATACACACTGACTAAAATATAAAAAGTGAAAAAGCATAATAGGACCCCTTTAAGTACACCTGAGTTTTTAAAATACATTTTTTTTATAATTAAGTATCAAATGTGCACGTTCATGACATTGGTTAATGATCATATAAACAAAACAAAATATTTCATCTTTTTAGAAAGTTAATAATTTTGATTGTTATTTTTTAAATACATTTTACAATTTCAATTTAAAAAAAAAATTGACATTTTTATGATTTAATTACATGTTTGCCTTTCATTAAACTAACAAGTCCCCTGCAGTTCCTTTATGAACCCCACTTTGGGCAGTATTGATGTAATATTATGTTTGACGCACTTCGTGTTGTTATTTACAATGAAAGGAATATATTTTTTCACTTTTTGTATCTTTACATCATTATGGAACAAGATGATCCTTTTTAAATCATTGTGATAAACGAAATAGGTCAACAAAAGTAATCTAAAAGTAATCTGATTATATTACTTAAAATGTGTAATGTAATGGATTACGTGACTGACTACAATTTGTATCATGTAATTTGGAATTAGCAACGGATTACAATTTGTAAATAATCTTCCCAGCTCTGTATCAGTTTGGTTTGGGGTCTAATTCTTGCTATTAATTGATATATTAATATTGACTAAAACGTCTATATTATAACCATATTAACTACTACTACTTTAGCCTCAAACTCTACTACACTCTACTAAATCCTTCTGCTCCCCTGATCTGGAATTTTATATTATCTGTGTCGACCATTATGGCTACCAAGGGAATCTACAGCGATCATAATCACAGCTGTTTATGTTCCCCCTCAAGCCAACACAGACCAGGCACTCAAGGAACTGTATGGGAATATAAATGAGCAGGAAACTGCACACCCAGATGCGGCGCTTGTTGTTACGGGGGACTTTAATAAAGCCAACTTCAGAACAATAGCTCCAAAATACTTCCAACACATCACCATCAACACATGGACCACTGCTACTCTCCCTTCCGAGACACCTACAAATCCCTCCCCGTCCACCTTTCAGCAAATCGGATCACTCTTCCATTCTGCTCCTGCCTGCTTATAGGCAGAAACTGAAACGTGAAGCACCACCCTCAGGACAATCCAATGCTGGTCGGACCAATCGGACGCTACAGGACATTTTGATCATGTGGACTGGGACATGTTCCGGGCAGCGTCTGATGGCGACATAGAGGCGTATTCAGATTCTGTAACGTGTTTCATCAGAGGATGTAGTACCGACAAAACAATCCGCATCTACCCCAACCAAAACCATGGATTAACAACGATGTTCGATCAGCCTTGTCAGCGGAAATCTGCCTTTAAATCTGGAAACACTGACGATCGAAAACAAGCCAGTTACGATCTCAGGAGATCCATCAAAGCCAAGCGACAATATAAAAACAAAGTTGAAGAACAATTCAACCCCAACAACGCAAGAAGCATGTGGCAGGGCATCAACAACATCAGAGGTTTTAAAGGGAACAAACCAGCTACTGTGAACATTGCCGCCTCTCTACCGGATGAGCGCAATAATTTGTATGCTCGTTTCGAGGCTGACAATACCGCCCATACAGAGAGCACTCCCGTGGCTGCTGCAGAAGAGGTGAGTGCACACTCCCTTTCTGTCGCCGATGTAACCCGATCCTTCAAATGGGTGAACATCCACAAAGCTGTGGTTCCGGATGGCATCCCAGGTCGTGTGCTCAGAGCATGCGCATTCCAACTAGCCTGGGTTTTACAGACATTTTCAATCTGTCCCTCTCTCTGTCTGTGGTTCCCTCATGCTTCAAAAAAATCCACCATTGTGCCCATACCAAAGAAAAATAAAATCACATGCTTGAATGACTGGAGGCCCGTTGCTCTGACACCAATCTTCAGCAAGTGTTTTGAGAAGCTTGTCAGAGACTACATCTGCTCTGTGCTGCCTGCTTCACTGGACCCACTACAGTTTGCATACCGCAGCAACCATTCCACAGACGATGCTAGTGCCTTCACCCAGCACACTGCTCTTTCCCACCTGGAAAATAAGAACACCTCTGTGAGAATGCTGTTCGTGGATTATAGTTCAGCGTTTAACGCCATGCCTGACTTCCAGGACTTCCTGACAGGCAGAAGTCAGGTGGTCAGAATGGGCAACAACACTTCATCTCCCCTGGTCCTCAACACTGGTGCTCCGCAGGGCTGCGTCCTCAGCCCACTCCTGTACTCCCTGTACACACATGACTGTACAGCCACACACAGTTCTAACGTCATCGTCAAATTTGCCGATGACACAACGGTGATAGGCCTGATCACCGACAACGATGAAATGGCCTAAAGAGAGGAGGTGAGTACCCTGACTAAATGGAGTCAGAAGAACCACCTCTCACTCAACAGCGACAAGACCAAGGAGCTGGTGGTGGATTTCGAGACAGAGCAGAGAACACACACCCATCACCATCAACAAGACACCTGTGGAGCGGGTAAACAGCTTTAAGTTCCTCTGCGTTCACATCACTGAGGATCTCACATAGTCTGCTCACACAGATGCAGTGCTGAAGAAGGCACATCAGCGCCTCTTCTTCCTGAGACGGCTGAGGAAGTTTGGAATGAGCCCCAGTATCCTCAGATCCTTCTACACCTGCACTGTGGAGAGCATCCTGACTGGCTGCATCACCGCCTGGTTTGGAAACAGCACCGCTGGCAACTGCAAAGCTTTTTTCTGCAAACATTGTTGGAGGTGAGCTTCCCTCCCTCCAGGATATCTACGCCAGGCGGTGTGTAAGGAAAGCCCGGAGGATCATCAATGACTCCAGCCACCCATCCCACAGACTGCTCTCTCTGCTGCCCTCAGGAAGACGTCTCCGCAGCATCCGATCCCACACTAGTCGACTGAGGGATAGCTTTTTCCCTCAGGCTAATAAACAGTAAAAACGAATACACCCTACAGCACACTCTCACTTTACAATATGCCATGCATTACACTTTAACTTGAACTCCAACACAGTTCAACTGGACTACACACACACACACACACACTGCACTAATACAACAATCTTTCTGCTACCACTGTATACTATCCAATGCACATCCATGACATTGCGTATCCGGCCTATGTATAATCTGTTGCACCTTTTTTCACATACTATTGTGCATATATACGTATGTGTACAAAATGTAAAATGTGTACATATGGTGCATAACATGTATTGATAATTGTAAGTATGTCTTAAATAGTACACTGTGTGTACTGAGTATATGTATGTGCATTCTGCACATTGTCTTCTGTATAAGTCTGTAAGTATGTACTGTCTATATGTAAATTGTTTCTGCACTGTCTGAGGCACACTTTCAAGAATTTCACTCACCAAGGCACATGTGCTGTGGTGATGTGACAGTAAAAGTGATTTGATTTGATTTGATACTCCTAATTTGCTGCTGATGTGGTCACGCAGAACATAATCGGAATCAGAAAGAGCTTCTATTGCCAAGTATACTTGCGCATACAAGGAATTTGTTTTAGTGTCATTAGCTTCCCAGAGACAACAACAACACACAGACAATTAAAATATAATAATAAATAACAAAAACGGCTTTTAAAAAGGCTTGTAAAACACGCTCTGTCTCGTTGGTCCATCTCTTTACAGTCTTTACTCCAGGTTTAGCAGATTTAAGTTTTTGCCTGTAGGTTGGCATAAGAACAGGGCATTAATATGTGCTTTATAATAGTAACAAACAGCCAATATTCTAGTAACATGCATGATAATAAGCACAGTAAGTTATCAGTAAGAACTTGTACCTAAACTAAAGTCTTACCATCTCAGATGAGTGACTAGGCATTTTGCCGCTAGCAAAATGAGATAACATTAACTAAATATGCAAATTACAAAAGAAACCCACTCATTGGAGATAATGGCTGCATCATTTGTCAGCCTTTAATGATATCAACCCACTCCTGTTAACAAATGTCACTGATTCGAATATGCAAAATATTGTGACCTGAGAAAGAATTTTTTTTTGGAAATGTGTGCTAGAAAAAAACTGGTGGAAGATCCTCTTACATTAGCTTCTCTTCCAGCAAGTGTGTGCTCTAAAATGCATAATCATTATGAAAATGTAAAACCAAGCAAAGCATAACAGTGCATATTTACTTATGCAATACCATGGCACCTTTTCAAAGTGTGATTTTTTTTAGGCTAGTTTAATGGTTTGATATGTTTCAAAGCATCATGAATAATTTTCACAAGGAATAAAATGGAATTTATGATATTTATACAGCAACTGTTCCACTAAATAACATGTTGTTCACTCTATGAACTGGAGAAATATTAAACATTAAAAGTCACTGCAGGGGGGCAGGAAATTCCAGAGTAATTTTACGGTCTACTAAACTATGGCACCTCACAGATTATATGTCCTGCTGAAGTCAAAAACATAAAACAATTTATAATGCAAATGTTTGTTAAGTCTTCCATCATGGACAGATGATAAAAAAGTGGCAGTTTTTCAGATAAATCAAGATTTGTGAGGATTACGGTCCATCTTGTATGTGTCAGACTCTCTCTCTCTGTTTCTTGTGTTTCCCCTCTCGTGCCCATATTTGGTCAGTTCCTGTTCCTGTCATCATTTGTAATTATCAGTTCCCAGCCCTGTGTCTTTAGTTGATTAGTCCCCAGCCCTGTGTTATTAATTATCTTGTTTGCTCCTTCATTTCCTTCCCTTTATAAGTCCTCAGTGTCTTTGTCCAGTATTAACGTCATTTTGGTGTGTACCTGTTCTCCAGCGATCTCTGTGATCTCCGTGTTGTTATAATAAAGTGTTTCACGAAGTTCCGTGTATCCTCGTTCCTGGCACCCCCGTACATCCGTGACAGAATACTGGACCCGAAAATACAGTGACCTCTGTGCCACTTCCACCCGGTTTTGTTTTCCTCCCGTTTTTGAAAGTTTTTGTTTCCTGGTTTTGCTCCCGCGGCAATGGACCTCCGCCGGCCGCGGCTCGTCCTTGCTCGCCGTTCGCGGGGAATCTCCGCCGCCGTCTGCGGCTCGTCCAGCCGGTTGTTTGCGGGAGATCCGCCACCATTCGCGGCCACCTCAAGCCCCGGACCATTCGTGGCTCACGTAAGCCCGCTGGTGTCTCTACTGGCTCCGCCCAGCTCATCTTCGTCGCCGCTGGTCCTGCCCAACCCGTCAGATCTGGTGCGAGAGCCGGCGACAATGCCCACCACGAGGGAGCCTGCCGTGTATGCGGTGTGAGTGCGGTGGAGCTCCGCCCCCTGCACCACGGCGGAGATGGAGCTGATAATACACCTGGGACTGCTGGACATGGAGGAGGATTTAATTGACTGGGAGACTGAGTTGGAGTGAGATGCCCCTCTCCTCCTCCGTCGTCCCGCTGGTCCCGTCCAGCCTGAGGGGCTTCAGATTCTCCGGTGCCTGCTCCTCGCCAGCGCCCTCCGGTGCCTGCTCCTCGCCAGCACCCTCCAGTGCCTGCACCTCGCCAGTACCCTCCAGTGCATGCACCTCACCAGCGCCCTCCAGTGCCTGCACCTCGCCAGCGCCCTCCGGTGCCTGCTCCGAGACTGCGCCCTCCGGTGCCTGCTCCGAGACTGCGCCCTCCGGTGCCTGCTCCAAGACTGCGCCCTCCGGTGCCTGCTCCGAGACTGCGCCCTCCGGTGCCTGCTCCGAGACTGCGCCCTCCAGTGCCTGCTCGAGACGCCCTCCAGTGCCTGCACCTCGCCAGTGCCCTCCAGTGCCTGCACCTCGCCAGTGCCCTCCAGTGCCTGCTCCTCGCCAGCGCCCTCCAGTGCCGGCTCCTCGTAAGTGCTCACCGATGCCTCCGCTGGTTCCGTCCAGCTCATCGATGCCTCCGCTGGTTCCGTCCAGCTCATCGATGCCTCCGCTGGTTCCGTCCAGCTCATCGATGCCTCCGCTGGTTCCGTCCAGCTCTTCAGAGCGCCCCCGAGAGTCAGCAGCACCCGAGCGCCAACGAGTCAGCGGCACCGAGCGCCACGAGTCAGCGGCACCGAGCGCCCACGTGAGCCCACGCACTCCGCTCCGGCCCGGAGCCACGCACTCCGCTCGGCCCGGGAGCCCACGCACTCCGCTCCGGCCCGGGAGCCACGCACTCCGCTCCGGCCCGGGAGCCACGCTCCGCTCCGGCCCGGGAGCCACGCACTCCACTCCGGCCCGGGAGCCACGCCTCCACTCCGGCCCGAGCCCACGCCTCCACTCCGGCCCGGGAGCCCACGCACTCCGCTCCGGCCCGAGACCCCACGGATTCCGCTCCGTTCCGGGAACCCCTGCTGGTCCCGTCCAGCTCTCCAGAGCCCCTGCTGGTCCCGTCCAGCTCTCCAGAGCCCCTGCTGGTCCCGTCCAGCTCTCCAGAGCCCCTGCTGGTCCCGTCCAGCTCTCCAGAGCCCCTGCTGGTCCCGTCCAGCTCTCCAGAGCCCCTGCTGGTCCCGTCCAGCTCTCCAGAGCCCCTGCTGGTCCCGTCCAGCTCTCCAGAGCCCCTGCTGGTCCCGTCCAGCTCTCCAGAGCCCCTGCTGGTCCTGGCGTCCAGCTCTCCAGAGCCCCTGCTGGTCCCGTCCAGCTCTCCTGAGCCCCTGCTGGCCGTCCAGCTCTCCTGAGCCCCTGCTGGCCCCGTCCAGCTCTCCTGAGCCCCTGCTGGTCCCGTCCAGCTCTCCAGAGCCCCTGCTGGTTCCGTCCAGCTCTCCAGAGCCCTGCTGGTTCCGTCCAGCTCTCCAGAGCCCCTGCTGGTCTCCGTCCCAGCCTCCTGAGCCCCTGCTGGTCCCGTCCAGCTCTCCTGAGCCCTGCTGGCCCCGTCCAGCTCTCCAGAGCCCCGGCTGGCTCCGTCCAACTCTCCAGAGCCCCTGCCGGCCCCGTCCGGCTCTCCAGAGTACCTGCTGGGGAATTTCCCCAAGGAAATTTTGGGGGGGGACTACCCGCCATGGCCTCCCATGCTCCCCGCTCCGCCATGGTCTCCCGAGTCCCCTGACCCGCCAAGGCCTCCTGAGTTCCCGGATCCACCATGGCCACCCAAGCTCTCCGATCCGCCATGGCCTCCTGAGTTCCCGGATCCACCATGGCCACCCGAGCTCCCCGATCCGCCATGGCCTCCCGAGTCCCCTGACCCGCCAAGGCCTCCTGAGTCCTCGGATCCGCCATGGCCGCCCGAGCTCCCCGCTCCGCCATGGCTCCCGGAACGGGCGCCGCCCTGGAGGCCTCCTGTCCTGTCCTGTCTCCGTGTCCCTTGAGGCCTCCAGAGCGCCCACCCCCCCTCCCCTTTCGATGTCATACGGCGGGACGCCTATTGGAAGGGGGTAATGTCAGACTCTCTCTCTCTGTTTCTTGTGTTTCCCCTCGTGCCCATATTTGGTCAGTTCCTGTTCCTGTCATCATTTGTAATTATCAGTTCCCAGCCCTGTGTCTTTAGTTGATTAGTCCCCCAGCCCTGTGTTATTAATTATCTTGTTTGCTCCTTCATTTCCTTCCCTTTATAAGTCCTCAGTGTCTTTGTCCAGTATTAACGTCATTTTGGTGTGTACCTGTTCTCCAGCGATCTCTGTGATCTCCATGTTGTTATAATAAAGTGTTTCACGAGTTCCGTGTATCCTCGTTCCTGGCACCCCCGTACATCCGTGACAGTATGATTACATCATCTTTGTTTTCCAAGCAAATGTATTTCATACATGTCAGATTTATTAACTAAGAGCCAATACGAATTAGTTAAATTATTCTGTATGCCAGTTATAAAATGATTTATCCTGAGACATATTATTGTACTTCATAATAAGTTAACGATTGCTCTGGTCACCATACTCCACCTCAGACTCATAGTTTCTAGTCATAATCTAACAATGTGGCCTTATCCATTTCCTCTTCCACTCAGCGCAGTGGATCACTGGAAGAATGTGACACTGTGTGCTGAATAACACTAAACAACTGAAAGCACCTGTGGAATTCCTTTGGAAGCTCACAGGAATGTGCTGCTCCACTGCAATTTGACACCTTAAATGCTCCTTTAGACTTTCCTGACCAAAACTGGTCACTGAGACAGAGACAGAGAGAAACAACAACAAAGATGACATGCAACATTCGTTTAACAATGCTACAGGAATAATGAGGTCATTGTTGAAACTTAGTTTTGGAATTGAGACATGATATTCTTACAGAATATATATTATTACTTACAGAACACATCACTTACAGAAAATATATTATTAGTGAAATAAAAGGCCACTGAAGTGAACTTAAAGCATGTACACATTAATGTGTCTTAACACTTAAAAGTGCACTTTGCAATTATTCCAAAATAAAAGTTGAATTAAATTATTTTTGTTATTTCATATAATTCTTTGAATTTTTTTTTATTGTGCACTTATTTTCATATGTTGACTAACAAACTAAAAATTTTTTTTTTTAACTGTAGTGTTATTCAATATCATTTTAAAATAGAACATTGTGAATCAGAATCAGAATGAGCCTTATTGCCAGGTATGTTTACAGATACGAGGAATTTGTTTTCGTGACAGAATCTACCGCAGTGCCACAGAATGACAGTGACAGAACAAAAAACACAAGTAATAAAAATAATAATTAAAAACAACAAGTAAGGAATAGCAATATAAAAATGGGCAATTGTATGTACAGGTATATAACAAAGGACAGTTTTGTATGTACAGGTATATTATGTGCAATTGAAGTGTAGACTAAGTATGTTTGTTAGATAAATAAGTGTATAAATGTATAAATAGTGTGTGTACCATAATTATTGTCAATTATTATTAGTGTACATAAGATGGATTGCCTGAGAGAAGAAACTGTTCCTGTGTCTGATCGTTCTGGTACTCAGAGCTCTGTAGAGTCGACCAGACGGAAACAGTTCAAAGAGAGAGTATGCTGGATGTGAGGGGTCCAGAGTGATTTGCCAACCCTTTTGCTCACCCTGGATAAGTACAACAAGTATTCGCTCAGCAGTCTGGACTACCTTTCGTAATCTTCTGTGGTAAAATTTGGTAGCTGAGCTGAACCCGACAGTTATTGATGTGCAGAGGACGGATTAAATGATGGCAGAGGAACTTCAAAGGATAACTTTTTCAGCAGCTCCTGTGACAGGTTGAACTTCCTCAGCTGGCAAAGGAAGTACAGCCTCTGCTAGGCCTTTTTCACATTGGAGTCTATGTGATTGTCCAACTTCAGTTCCTGGGAGATGGTGGTGCCCAAGAACCTGAATGACTCCACTGCAGTCACAGTGCTGTTCATGATGGTGAGTGGGGGAGAGCAGGGGGGTTTCTCCTGAAGTCCACGATCATCTCCACTGTTTTGAGTGTGTTCAGCTTCGAGGGTATGGTGATGTCCTTCAGGTGGTCCAGCACCAGTTTTTCAAATGACTTCATGACCACAGACGTTAGAGCCACAGGCCTGTATTCATTTAGTCCTGTAATTTTGGATTTTTGGGGGGATGGGGATGGTGGCAGAGCGTTTGAAGCATGAAGGGACTTCACACAGTTCCAGTGATCTGTTAAAGATCTTTGTGAAGATGGGGGCCAGCTGGTCAGCACAGGATTTCAGACAGGCAGGTGTGACACCGTCTGGAGCTTTTTTCCTTTTCTGCTTCTGGAAGACCTGGCATACCTCATCTTCGCTGATCTGAATTGCGGGTGCGAAGGAGAGGGGGGTTGCTGGAGGTGTTAATGGTTGTGTGGAGAGGTGTCCAGAGTGGGAGTGGACTCCAATCTGTAAGGTCGAGACAGGCTTGTAAAACCCGCTCGGTCTCGTTGGCCCATCTCTTTACATTCTTTACCACAGGTTTAGCAGATTTTAATTTCTGCCTGTAGGTTGGTAAAAGATTAACCAGGCCATGATCAGAGAGCCCCAAAGCTGCCCGTGGGACAGAGTGATATGCATTATTTATTGTTGTGTAACAGGGATCATTAATATATATATATATATATATATATATATATATACAGTATCTTTATCAAGTTTCAATATAAATTATATTAAAGTATATATTTTAGTTTACTATATGTGCATTCAGCAGTAACTTTCAGAATCACTGTATCATGATACCATCGATATGATGGACAAAATTTTATTGTAGTTGCGAGTACACCAGAGTCCTATGCAATTATTTTTGCCTCACTAAATGCCATAAAATTTCCTCCTTTTGGTGTTATGAAAATGGCCACCCTAAGCTAGAATGACTTTGATTTTTGTGCTCCCTGTAACAGTGGTGTTTGAGGAATTCCAAACAATGAAAAATGCATCCACTTTCTTGGAATGTTGCAAGAGATGATTCAGTTTTTGGCAAATGTATAAGAAGGGCAATGACGGTAGATGATAGAGCACACACACACACACACACACACACACACACACACACACACACACACACACACACACAGTTCCGTTTCCTCTGTAGTCCTCTGGCATGAGCTATGACCTGCATCACAGTTAAGAACGTAGACAGCATTTGATGATATAAGGTCTAGAACTCAGGCTTCATGAGGGCTTTACTGATAAACCCTCGCTTTTCTTATTAAAACACCTGCATATTGTAAATAAACATCAGTAAACCGATGTCAATACTGACACCTAGCCAGACCTCTAACAATTTTGCTGTGAATACGCGGTTAACTTTGGTGCCAGTTGAGTTTTCTCATCAGACACCCTGTGTCATTGCCTGGGAAGTGAGTCATGAAGAGTGATGATGAAGCTTAATTTAATTTAATTTAATTTAATTTAATTTAATTTAATTTAATTTAATTTAATTTAATTTAATTTAATTTAATTTAATTTAATTTAATTTAATTTAATTTAATTTAATTTAATTTAATTTAATTTAATTTGAGAAAGTAAAAATAAATAAATACAAATATGAGTACTGAATATTATCAGTCAGTAGATAAACAAGCCAAAAGGTATATTTTTTCTTCTTCTAAATAATAATCAATGTCATAAAACGATCAAAGTCCAATTATAAGTGCTCTTAAATGTGCATGTAATTTAATGATAGAATAGTTGCACAACCTTAAAAAAATTAAGAAAAAATTGTGGAATATATTTACATTATATAGCCTATTTAATATGCACACACATAACATATGTATTTGGCCATCGTAGTGAGGACATTGCATAGACTTTCATTGATTTTCCATCAGGTTAATTATATTTTCTATAATCCAAACCCCTACTTACCCATCACAGAAATATGTGCAGAGCACTAATACATCTAAATATTTAGAAAACTATTGAGGACCAGTAAACTGTCCTTGCTAGTTGGGTTGTCAAAGTATTTCACAATATACAGGTGCTGGTCATATAATTAGAATGTCATCAAAAAGTTGATTTATTTCACTAATTCCATTCAAAAGTGAAACTTCATTAGTTGTCAGTTATAATCATCAAAATTAAAAGAAATAAACACTTGAAATATATCAGTCTGTGTGGAATGAATGTATACATTATACAAGTTTCACTTTTTGAATGGAATTAGTGAAATAAATCAACTTTTTGATGATATTCTAATTATATGACCAGCTCCTGTAAGTGAGGACATTTAGTCCTAACAAGTATAGTCAAAATCACATCAAATAGTGCACTGTAGATCCTCTGAGGAACAATTCCACTCCTTCTCTACTGTTGGAGAGGAAGAATTATATAAACTTGTTAAATCAGCTAAATCAACAACATTTCACGAGTTTGTGTAAAACACATAATCTTAGCATTAATGGTAAACAGATTTGGCTTGATGTCTGCAATGGAGGGCTCAGAGAGACCATACCACTCAAGCTCTGATAGGCCCCCCTACACGGAAAGAGATAGGTAGATGGACAGATAAATGGATAGATAATGAATAGATGAATAAATAAATAAATGCATGAATGAATATGCATAAAAGGAGGAGATGGGGAGGAGGAGGGATGCCGAAAGAACTGACAACGCAAGTGGTAAAAGGCTGCCTTTTATATTTGGATGTTTATTGGAAGATTAGATGGGCGTACTCCTCCCGAAATTATGTTATAACTTCACTTCACAAGTTTGTGTTAGCATTAATGGTAAACAGATTTGGCTTGATGTCTGCAATGGAGGGCTCAGAGAGACCATACCACTCGAGCTCCGATAGTCCCAAAACATGCATGCTAAATCAGACAACGAGCAAGAGTTACTAATTCAAGGGGTAATGTCTTCTTAGGCAATCAAAGGTTGTTCGGACATTCGGAAGCCCCAAGAAAAGGGGCACTGCAGTGGCAGTATCAAATGAGCAAACCAAATAGAATCATTTTTATTGCCACATCACCAACCGTGGCGAGCGAAAAGCCTGTGAGTGTGCTCCAGACAGCGCAGAATATAATTGATGCATTTAGCAAATAACAAACACATGTTTAACAAATAACATTGTACACATTTAGACACTTTACACATAACTGTACACTTTAATATGCAGTATATACACTATGTAAAGCATAACATACAAAAAATGCATAACATACAAACATAATCCACAGATGTACACAGAGTGGTTGCAGGTGTTGCAGGTGAATGGATTTTGGCAGAGTATCATTGTGTTAAAGTGCAGTGCATGCTACTGTGGGATTACAAATTGTATTTAAATGTTTAATTTAGATTCTTATTATCCACTTCCTGACTCAATGTATAACTGTGCTTTGTCTCAATCAAGTCATGTTGATTGGCAGAGATTCAAAGAACCCCTGGCCCAGACGTTGATTCAAAGAACCCCTGGCCCAGACGTTGATTCGTTAGGTTGATTGGATTAGTGTCTATCTTCCGGAGCCCCCTGGCCCAGACGTGGATTCGTTAGGTTGATTGGATTAGTGTCTATGCATTTGATTATGTTGATGAGTTTAGAACCACGGGAAGTTTAGCAACAAACTAACGCCTCCCTCATGTGCTTGCTTTGTTTGAGCTTGTCTCCACCTCCAAGAATCCCTCCTCCAAAAATGCCTATAAAATAACCTTGTAAAGTTACTTAAGATAGAGATTTCGATGACTACAGATACCAACAGCTTGTGTTCGCAATAAAGAATCCTGCTGATGATCCAATCCGAAGTCTCCTGGTCTTCTCTTCTGAGTTTTCCTACACTTTAGAAGAACCAAGTTCACAACACTACGTTGAAGTCCCGTTGGTGGCAGGGCACCGCGGTGGTGGTATCAAATGAGCAGGGCACTGCACAGCTTGTGCACAGCTATGAAATATGACACAGTGCTGCCCACATTCACCTATAACAGCTTATTTTGATCAGTTCTTTAGTCTTTGGGTCGTTATATTTCTCACAGATTCCTGCTCATTCTAAATCAGATACATATAAGTAGTACAGTAAAGATTACATTCATATGAATGAATGCATTATTGAGAGCAATTGCGTGTGTGAATTAATTCTACCTGGCAGCATCTCTCTACTAGTAGTGAAGCTGTGGGATTTAGTTATTAAGAAATATATGCTTGAACTTTTCAGTTTCTAAGCTATTTTATCGAGAAATCACAGAACAGTGTTGACAATACATTTTCGCACTGAATGATTCTGTACGCGCGATCTGCTCGTGATGTATTGTACGCGCTACTGTCTGTAGCCTTTGTGTGTGCCTTACAGTGCAGCAGGGCATTATCTTACCTGCACAATAAGCTATTTTAAACATGCATTCTGCCATTCAATTTCGAGCATCCAGTAATATAATCGTGAACGTCAGAAAAGCAGCAGGACCTGATGGGATTACTGGCCGCGTTCTGAGGTCCTGTGCTGATCAGCTTGCTGGTTTGTTTACTTCCATATTTAATGAGTCCCTTGCTACCTCTGTTGTTCCCACCTCCTTTAAAAATCTGTCATAATCCCTGTGCCTAAGAACAGTAAACCCTCTTGCCTGAATGACTATCGTCCAGTTGCCCTCACATCGACAGTCATGAAGGTTTTGAGACTTTTAAAGAAACACATTTGCTCCTCCATCCCTGCTACTTTGGACCCTCTTCAGTTTGCCTATCGGCCAAATAGGTCTACTGATGATGCCATCTCCCAGGTACTGCACTCCTCCCTCACTCACATCGACAGCAAAATGGCAACTATGTCAGGCTGCTATTCATAGACAGCTCAGCTTTCAACACTATAGTCCCCACCAAGCTGGCTGTTAAACTCTCAGACCTTGGCCTAAACACTTCACTTTGTGACTGGATTCAAGATTTCCTCACCGCCAGACCACAAGTGGTGAAAGTCGGCCAGTTCACCTCCAACTCCATCACCCTGAACATAGGAGCCCCACAGGGCTGTGTCCTGAGCCCCCTGCTATACTCTCTATACACCACGACTGCGTGTCCTCTCACAGCTCCACCTCTATTGTCAAATTTGCGGATGATACTGTGGTTCTGGGCCTCATCAACAACGATGACGAGACCGCATACTTGGATGAGGTGGAGAGACTTACATCATGGTGCCAGGACAACTGTCTCTCTCTGAACATGAGCAAAACTAAGGAGCTGATCGTGGACTTCAGGAAGAGACAGCAGCAGCCCTACACTCCTCTTATGATCAGTGGGACCCCTGTGGAGGGTGAGTAGCTTCAAGTACCTCGGTGTAAACATCTCCGAGGACCTGACATGGACTACACACATTCAAACACAGGTTAAGAAAGCCAGGCAAAGACTGTACCATCTGCGACAGCTGAGGAAATTCAGGGTCTCACCAGCTATCCTGAAAACTTTCTATTCAGGGCCATAAGTGTTCTGACTCAGTGCATCTCAGTGTGGTATAATAATGCCACAAACCAGGACTGCAAAGCTCTACAGAGAGTCGCGCTTAGCTGAGCGCATCTCAGGGTCTGCTCTCCTCTGCAGGACATCTACCTCAAACGCTGCAGAAAGCAGAGCTGCTAAAATCCTCAAAGATTCAACTCACCCCGGTAACCATCTTTTCTGTTTACTGCCATCTGGCAGGCGCTTCAGGAGCATGATGGCAAGGACTGAAAGACTGAGGAAGAGCTTCTTCCCTCAGGCCATCAGGCTCCTAAACTCAAACTCAGCCTCATAAACACTTACAAGACCCATTGTTAACTGTAAATATTCTCTCTGTAGTCACATTCTCATCATTGCTGCTCTATGTACAATACCCTGAACAACCCGTCTGCACATCCCTCTTATTCACACTACTATTTATTAAGTCCCAGTACACTGTTTTTCTCTCTCTTTTTTTTGTACATCTTATTGTTTTTTTGCACATCTTGTTGTTTTTTGCACATCTTTTTTGCACATCTTATTGTCTTTTGCACATCTTATTGGTGTTTTGCACATCTTATTGTTTTGCACTTTTTTTATTTCATTGCACATTTTACTCTTATTTCTCCTTTTCTTACCATATGTATGCCCTTGTGTTATGTTACTTTATATAATTTGTATTCTTATTATTTTGCACTGTCCACTGAGCGGACCTGATTCGATTACATTTCACTTCTAATTATACCCTGTATAACTATTATGTGACAAATAAAGAAACCTTGACCTTGATATAATCACATATGTCTAGCGGAGTGCATTCAGAGTATGAATTAGTTTGTAATTGTAACTGTTTGGAAATGGAGCATAAATGTGGATTTATTATCTCATTGCCTCCTCTATAGGACCAGCGACTAGTCGACTTCAAGCTTAAAGCGTCATGGCAGAGCACTGAAGTCGACTAGTAGACTAGTCGATTAGTCTGTGCAACCGCTACTGCAGAGCAGTTTCAGATGGAGCACAGAGCAGCGGCGGCAGCATTTAATTAAGCAGGACACTGCAGCAGCAGTATCAAATGAGCAGGGCACCGCAGCAGTAGTATCAAATGAGCAGGGCACTGCGGCGGCAGTCTCAGATTGAGCATAGAGCTGCGGTGGCAGCATCCAAATAAGCATGGCACTGCAGCAGCAGTATCAAATGAGCAGGGCACCACAGCGGCGGTATCAAATGAGCGGGGCACTGCAGAGGCGATCTCAGATTGAGCCCAGAGCTGCGGCGGCAGCATCTAATTAAGCGGGGCACTGCAGCGGTAGTATCAAATGAGCAGGGCACCGCAGCTGTGGCATCAAATGAGCGGGGCACTGCAGCGGCAGTCTCAGATTGAATGCAGAGCTAAGGCGGTAGCATCTAATTAAGCAGGGCACTGCAGTGGTCGTATCGGATTTAGCACGGAGCTGCGGCAGCAGCATCTAGTTAAGCAGGGCATTGCAGCGGCTGTTTCTAGTAGGCAGGCCACTTCAGCGTCACGTACGAAGATGTAAACAGTATGAACCTTTTGAAGCCCCCCCAAAAAATGGCACTGTGGCAGTAGTATCAAGTTGGGCAGGGCACTGCAGCGGCAGTATTGCATGGTAAACAATATGCTTTGTGCAATGTTTGGATAATGGCTTGTGAAACATTAGCAAGCATGGTGAATTGCATGTCGATATTTAAAGCGGATAATATCGATTCAACCAAGCCTATGCACAATGTCAAGTGATTTATAGCTCTTGTAAACTTTGACCGAGTGCTAAAACATGCGATTGACTAGAGCTGTGACTTCTGGGATCTGGTCGGGTCACAATGGTGGTCGAAAACATCTTTTGAGAACATAATTTGAAAAACTCACAGGATAGAATTGGAAGCAGTGTTGCCAACTTTTTTCAATGGGGAGTAGGTAAGGCCAGATTGGAAAGTCGCTAAATGACGTCATACCCATAATTAGCATATTCCTGACGTCATCGTATTGCCGTTTACACTTGTTTGTCTCTCTGTGCTCTTACTGTATTTTAAGTCGCTAAATATAGCAACACAGTTGCTAAGTTGGCAACACAGGTGAGAGGGAACGATATGCCGGCCCAGGACCAATCGGCAACTCTTCAACGGCTAGAGCGCCGTTGGATTGGATTGGATTGTTTGCCCAGATTGATGATGATATTACCGTACGCTGTAGAGTAGTAGCGCACACACGCTGAGGCGTAACTTTACGCATACATGATGTTGTGCATTCAAAAATATTACACATGGGAATACCGCTTAGGCAACAGACCATCTAAATGTTTTCAGGATAGAAAGGAGGATCACTCGGAGCAGCGACGGACAAGCATCTGGTGAGCAATTCCTGTTGTGAGTGTGGGAAAATAATTTTGGGCGGTGAGCGTGCCTCAAACAACTGACTGTCTGCGTTCCTATTTTAGTGATGGTAGCTTTAGATTCCAGATGGCAATAGTAATGTTGGATTCCAGATGAAAAGTGGTTTACCTGTCATATGGTTGATGTAAGGAGCTGAACCGGGTAGGAGAACGGGGTGCCTACCCGGGCAGAAGAAGCGTGTTCGATGGAGGTAGCTGGGCAGATCTGCAGGAGGTCGTGTTTGGCTTGAACCCTTGCTATAAACAGAAAAAGGAATCGGATTAAGAGTGTCTTTGCGAGGCATTGCCCGCTGGAGGTTAAGTGCTGGAGTTCGTTGGGTTGGGTCGCTGTTCACGGGACAGGGCAGGGACAATGCCGAAAGCAATGCCGAAAGAACTGACAACGGAAGTGGTAAGAGGCTGCCTTTCATACTTGGATGTTAATGGGAAGATTAGATAGGCGTACTCCTCCCGAAATTACATTAATAACTTCACGTATGTTAGACCCTATTCCATCTAAACTACTAAAAGTGGTGCTTCCAGAAGACATAGATACTCTTTTGGCTATCATTAATAGAGATGTTCCGATACCCTTTTTCCCTTCCCGATACCGATTACGATACTTAGGCTCAGGGTATCGGCCGATACCGAGTACTGATCCGATACCTAGGTATGTTTCTGGTTATACAGCTTTATGTACAACTAGCCCTGTATGAATTTATACAATAATTTGATGGTGTGCTTCACCATATAGAGTCTGGTGAGTAAACAAAAAAATTATAATGTTTAGAAAATGGCACAGCTTTTTAAATATCTAAATGTACACTCTTAACATCAGTCAGTCAAGCATTATACATATATTATGATTATCAAGTACTATAATGATAGAACTTTAGTAATTAGAATCAAATCAAATCAAATCAAATCACTTTTATTGTCACATCACCACAGCACAAGTGCCTTGGTGAGTGAAATTCTAAAGAGCGTGCTCCAGACAGTGCAAAAAAACAACAATTTACATATGGAAAGTACATATTTACAGACTGTACAGAAGACAATGTGCAAAATACACATACATATACTCAGTACACATAGTGTACTATAAAGACATACTTAGTTATCAACTACACATTATACACCATATGGGCCTATCTAGATTATGTACACTATCTATACATTATGTAGTCTATACATAGTAATAATGTGAAGGTGCAACAGATTATAATTTAACAGCAGATTGGTTGAGCAGCAGATAGTTGTGCAAAGGTGCAACAGATTACGCATATGCAGTGTCGTGGATGTGCATTGTATGGTGTCCAGTGATAGCAGATAGGTTGTGTTAGTGCAGTGTGCGTGTAGTCCAGTTGAACTGTGTTAAAGTGCAGTGCATGGCATGTTGTGTGAGTGGGAGTGTGATGTGGGTGAGTTATTTCTGACTGTTCATTAGCCTGATAGCCTGAGGGAAAAAGCTGTCCCTCAGTCGGCTAGTGCGGGATCGGATGCTGCGGAAAGCGTCGCCCTGAGGGCAACAGAGAGCAGTCTGTGGGACGGGTGGCTGGAGTCTTTGATAATCCTCCGGGCTTTCCTTGTACACCGCCTGGTGTAGATATCCTGGAGGGAGGAAGCTCACCTCCAACAATGTGGCGGGCAGTTCGCACGACCCTTTGCAGAACCCTGCGGTTGCCAGCGGTGCTGTTTCCAAACCAGGCGGTGATGCAGCCGGTCAGGGATGCTCTCCACAGTGCAGGTGTAGAAGGACCTGAGGATTCTGGGGCTCGTTCCAAACTTCCTCAGCCGCCTCAGGAAGAAGAGATGCTGATGTGCCTTCTTCAGCACTGCATCTGTGTGAGCAGACCATGTGAGATCCTCGGTGATGTGAACGCTGAGGAACTTAAAGCTGCTCACCCGCCCACAGGTGTCTTGTCGATGGTGGTGGGTGTGTTCTCTGCTCTGTCTCCTGTAATCCACCACCAGCTCCTTGGTCTTGTCGATGTTGAGTGAGAGGTGGTTCTCCTGACACCATTTAGTCAGGGTACCTCCTCTCTGTAGGCCGTCCTCATCGCTGTCGGTGATCAGGCCTATCACCGTTGTGTCATCAGCAAATTTGACGATGACATTGGAGCTGTGTGTTGCTGTACAGTCGTGTGTGTACAGGGAGTACAGGAGTGGGCTGAGGACGCATCTGCGAGCACCAGTGTTGAGGATCAGGAGATGATGTGTTGTTGCCCATTCTGACCACCTGACTTCTGCCTGTCAGGAAGTCCAGGATCCAGCTGCACAGAGATCTGTTCAGTCCTAGAGTCTGAGCTCAACCAGTTTGGCAGGCACTATGGTGTTAAATGCCGAACTATAATCCACGAACAGCATCCTCAGATAGGTGTTCTTATTTTCCAGGTGGGAGAGAGCAGTGTGCAGGGTGAAGGCAATAGCATCATCTGTGGAACGGTTACTGCGGTATGCAAATTGTAGTGGGTCCAGTGAAGCAGGCAAGCACAGAGCAGATGTGTTCTCTGGACGAGCTTCTCAAAACACTTGCTGAAGATGGGGGTCAGAGCAACGGGCCTCCAGTCATTCAAGCATGTGATTTTAATTTTTCTTCGGTATGGGCACAATGGTGGATTTTTGAAGCATGCGGGAACCACAGACAGAGAGAGGGACAGATTGAAAATATCTGTAAAACCCCGGCTAGCTGGAAAGCGCATGCTTTGAGCACACGGCCTGGTATACCATCTGGGCCTACAACTACGGATGTTCACCCGCTTGAAGGATCGGGTTACATCCGCGACAGAAAGCGTGAGTGGACTCACCTCTTCTGCAGCAGTCGTGTGAGCGCTCTCTGTGTGGGCGGTGGTGTCAGCCTCGAAACGAGCATAAAAGGTGTTGAGCTCGTCCGGTAGAGAGGCGGCAATGTTCACAGTAGCTGGTTTATTCCCTTTAAAGCCTGTGATGTTGTTAATGCCCTGCCACATGCTTCTTGGATTATTGTTGTTGAAATGTTCTTCAACTTTGTTTTTATATGTTCGTTTGGCTGCTTTGATGGATCTCCTGAGATCGTAACTGGCTTGTTTCCGATCGTCAGTGTTTCCGGATTTAAAGGCAGATGTCCGCGCTGACAAGGCTGATCGAACATCGCTGTTAATCCACGGTTTTTGGTTGGGGTAGATACGGATTGTTTTGGTCGGAACTACATCATCTATACACTTCCTGATGAAACACGTGACCGTATCTGAATACGCCTCTATGTCGTCATCAGACGCTGCCCGGAACATGTCCCAGTCCACGTGATCAAAACAGTCCTGTAGTATAGCGTCCGATTGGTCCGACCAACATTGGACTGTCCTGAGGGCGGGTGCTTCACGTTTCAGTTTCTGCCTATAAGCAGGCAGGAGCAGAACGGAAGAGTGATCCGATTTGCCGAAAGGTGGGCGGGAGGGACTTGTATGCGTCCCGGAAGGGGAGTAACAATGGTAGAGTGTACGATCTCCACGTGTTGATGGTGACGTGTTGAAAGTATTTTGGAGCTATTGTTCTGAAGTTGGCTTTATTAAAGTCCCCCGTGATAACAAAAGCTGCATCTGGGTGAGTGGTTTCCTGCTCACTTATATTCCTGTACAGTTCCTTGAGTGCCTGGTCTGTGTTGGCTTGGGGGGGGATATAAACAGCCGTGATTATGATTGCTGTAAATTCCCTCGGTAGCCAGAATGGTCGGCACAGAAGCGTATGAAATTCCAGATCAGGGGAGCAGAAGGATTTAATAGAGTGTATGTTCCTTTCATCACACCACAAGTTGTTAATATAGAAACAAACACCTCCACCTCTGCTTTTCCCTGTGAGCTCCTTTGCTCTATCCGAGCGGTGCACGGAGAAGCCCGTGAGCTCGATGGCTGAGTCTGGAACCATAGCAGACATCCAGGTTTCTGTGAGGCAAATAACGCAGCAGTCCCTTGTTTCTCATTGGTATGAGATGCACGCCCGCAGTTCACAGAGTTTGTTATCCAGTGACTGAACGTTAGCCAGCAAAATGGTTGGAAGAGGATGTCGGAAAGCACAGCGTCTCAGTCTGACGAGAACGCCAGCTCTTTTTCCTCTTTTTCGGCGTCGGCGGCGTTTCCTCAATTGCGCGACCCAGACAATGGGCTCAGATGCCGTGTCTGTGAACAATCCACCGGCATTCAAAAACTCAAAGTCCTGTTTGCGTTGCGCGACGGAGGAACCAATGTTCAAAAGTGTGTCTCTATCGTAGACAGTTATACTAACAACATCTAACACGTAAAACAACAAAAAAACAAATAAAACATACGAAAAACTGCAAAGTTTCCCCGGAGCACGCAACACGGCTGCCATCCTCGGCGCCATCTATGCTGCTCATTAAAACTTGGTAAACATGTATGAATGCACATTAGTCATTTTAACTGAATTTAGGCTGGTGGTGGTTCTTTTTTGGTCAGTCAGTGTTTCTGTAAAACATACGGACAAAACTATCAATAATACTGATAAGATAATAAGATAATAATCATACTATGAATTCTACTAAGAACAATATAAAATGCTCTTATGATTAACGAGCTGCTGAATTCATGAATATTAATCACATTGTCTGCATTGGCTCGAACTGATTTGCTGAAATCAAAACAGGGACGATAATAGGTTAGCGCCAGCCAATGAGATTGCCGTTTTGCGCATTAGCTCGGCTTACTACCAGAGAACCCGGTATTTCTTAAATGCTGATGAATTCCAAACGAACTCCGTTATTTTGACAGGAAAATACAACAAAGAATATTGTTTACATATCATACAGAACTGACGCGCTACATGTAAGTCTCTCTTGCTCCCTCTCTCTCTCTTTCTGCATGTGAGGAAAAAAGCAAAGCGACGGCAAGTCGTGTGCCTCAAACTAGAGCTTACGGTACGTCAAATACAGGTGCGCTGCGCATCCATGCATTCAGATAAACTGAATAATAGCACAGATTGCTTGACGGAGAGTGAAACTCTGATGCGGTCAGAGTTGATGAAAATATATCTGTGCTTAACATATACACAGCCTCCAACTCTCACACTGGCGAGTAAAATCTGAGCACTTATTAGCCCGTGGCTAATATTAGAACTCATTTAGTCACCCAGGGTGAAGATTTCATTGCATATGCAAGTGATTTTCTGGCAATGTGCCAACACGTTTGTATTTCTTCTTTGCTGCTCTAAATAGTGGTTGCGAAGAAGAGTTGATTTCCGATTTGCAGCATAAAGCAAAGCTAGCGGGCATAACTATAGGTCTCGTGTAAGAACATGGCATCATCGAACGTGGGTTAAAGTACTTGCCGATGCCAGCATTTTTGTGGTATCAGAGGAATTTCCGATACTAGTATCGGAATCTGAACAACGCTAATTATTTTCGTCATTTTCATTAGGATATGTCCCCAAAACCTTTAAATTGGCTGTTATGAAGCCTTTCATTAAAAAACACAACTTGACCTCAAAGATCTAGTGAACTACAGACCGATCTCAAACATCCCTTTTCTGTCAAAGATACTAGAAAAGGTAGTATCCTCACAATTGTATTCTTCTTTGAGAAAAAATATGTCTGTGAGGATTTCCAGTCAGGATTTAAGCCATCTTATATTAGAGAGACTGCTGTCATTAGAGTGACACATGACCTGCTCTTATCATCCGATCGTGGTTGTATCTCTCTATTAGCTATCAATTTGCAGCAGTGAATGAAAAGGTATCATATCGATCACAAGTGCAGTAATGGAGTACCTCAAAGCTCAGTACTAGGGCCATTACTTACTTTTCATGTTTTACATGTTACTTGGGAAATATCATCAGGAAACACAGGGTTATGCTGATGATATTCAGCTCTATATTTATTCACGGCCGGTGAAACACCAAATTGAGAAATTTATGGAATGCATTGTCCATATAAAACTGAGATTGTTATTATTATCCTATTTTAAACTTTTAGTCTATAGGCTTTCTAGACTAGGCTAACATAGGTTGTCCACAAACTTTTACCTCCTCTAGAGCCCTTAAATGCATAGGCTACATCTAATCTTTAGCGAACCGGGAGATTATTTACTACCTTCTCCTCTTTTAAAAGTTAGACATCAACTTTCTTAGTAGGCTATTCCTCAATATATGCATTATAAACGATATAACAAAAACAACAATAAAACAAAAAATAATGCCTGTTTTCTGATTAACTTTTTTTCAAATGTGTAAATATATTTTTCCTGCACAACTATATTCCAACATATCTGATGACTCAATGTGCACAGATTCTTTCTTCCTCGATGTGATACTGTTTGATACTCAATGATGACGTGATGTTTCACTCAAAATTACCGCAGGCATAAAACAAGAGAATATCATCAGAACTGGTTTGAATGGCTTTACTGCAGAGCAATTACTGTACGCAGTGAAATATAAATATAATTGTCATTTGATGGTGGATGTGGTGAATAAGCAGCCAGTGATCAAAATATTGATTTTGACGTTTTTGAAAACGATCGTTTTGAGAATATGGTAGAGATCGTGAATATGAGCCAGTGGAACTGCGCTCTGACAGTGACAGCGATGGTAAAACCCATCTGCTAAAATTGAACCCTTCCAATTTCAAAAAGGTAACGAAATATGCTGTATTTTATTCTTCTGTAATTGTCCTCAAAATCTCTTTTTTTTTGCTATTGCAGCAGAGATTCGCCCCTGCTGGATATATACGGGCCTCTAAAGACACAAATATCATGATTGGCGAAACATTCATGCATTTAAGGACTAGTTTATTTGATCGTAATCATTCATTGCATCACATTACCTCTGTCTTTGTCCCATTTTTCTTCTTCTCTTTTTTTTCTTCCCTGGGCACCAGAGGGCTTTGGTCTTTTTGACACAGTGATAATTTATAATTGAACATCTTTTACAATCAGGCAACTGGTGTATTTGGAAGTGCGGCTGTGTGGGGGAAGATCATGCGTCGAACTGTGGAGAGCAATAAAATTGATGTTTTTGTGGGACGATCGCTTTTTGTGTAAAATTTTAAATTTATAGTATTGAAGTAGAAGTGGTAATGAAAATAAAAATAAACTCTTCACTCATTCCTCCGTTTTGGCACCCCTATGGATCCTAGCATTTGCCTATTCCGCCTATGCCATGGGCCGGCCCTGTCCATAAGTAATAACATAGAAGAATGTCTAACACTTGATGGCTGCTCTGTCGATTCTTTGTCATCAGTCAAGAACCTAGATGAGCTATTTGAAAGCAATCTCTTTTTTGACAGCCATGTTTCTAGCATTTGTAAAACTGCATTTTTGAATCTTAAAAATAGATCTAAACTGAGACCTACGCTCTCAATGTCAAATACAGACATGTTAATTAATGTGTTTATAACCTCAAGATTAGATTATTATAATGCTTTTTTGGGTGGATGTTCTGCACGCTTAATAAACAAACTACAGATGGTTCAAAATGCAAAGCTAGAGTCCTTACTAGAACCAGGAAGTATGAGCCTCTCTTATCGCATTATAGTCCTCCACGTCCACTCCATTCTTAAAACTCTGGCCATTTGATAATACCTATAATATCAAAATCAACTGCGGGCAGCAGATCCCTTTTCTATTTAGCTCCCAAACTCTGGAAAAATCTACCTAAAACTGTTTGGGAGGCAGACAAACTCTGTCATTTTAAATCTAGATTAAAGACCCATCTCTTTAACCTAAGGAGAAGCCGATTAGTCACCAGAAGAGACGGACGGCAGCATGTAATTATTGTAATACTTGTTCGTAGATCTGTTGTTTAAATTATTTACTTGCTGCTTGGAAGGAATACTTCGTTTTCTACCTATTTCTATTCTGCATTTTTGTTGAGGTTTATTTGATTGCACTCACTGGTAATTATAATAATTTGCGCCTCCATTGCTCCATGGCAAATTGTTAGTTTCATCTTGAGCTATTAGCACTCATTTAGGCTATTGGCTGGGCTAATCCGAATCAGCTGTTTTTACTCTAGTCTCTTAGACTGTATATTTATTTGAGGTCCGTGTATTTATTTGAAGCGTTCAGCCTCCTCGTGTGAAGACCGACGAGTGTAAAGACTGACAACTTTTTCCTGTGCGACTTTAACAGAGCAACGACACCAAGCAACACACTTAAGTATCATTTATATCTTCCCTCACACACTCTCCTTTGCAATCCTCTATCCTACCACCTCTATCATGTGTTTCCAAACCATTCCGGTTGTCTCTCAACCACGCTCTAACATCACACGGCATCGTACTCCTGCTAACCTGCCCCCTATCTCTACATCTTCTACTACACCTCTTTCTTTCTTCGTGGCTCTCTGAAATTGTCAGTCAGCTGTCAACGAAGCAGACTTCATTTATGCTTTTTATTTACAATCCACACTCAGCATCTTGGGCTTGACTGAGACCTGGATTCGTCCAGAAGACTCTGCAACCCCAGCTGCCCTTTCTAACAATTTATCTTTCTCTCACACCCCACATCAAGTTGACCGGGTGGGGGCACTGGTCTGCTCATTTCAAACAATTGAAAATACTCAACCCACTCTTCCCTTTGCAATTACAACTAATTTGAATATCATGCGATTACTGTAATAGCTCCTATAAAACTCCAGATTGTGGTAATTTACCGTCCCCCTGGCCAACTTCTAGTCACATTCCTAAAGGAGCTGGACGGGCTGCTGTCCTCTTTCGTGGAGGATGGCACTCCACTCTTAGTCTTTGGTGATTTCAACATTCATCTAGACAACCATTATGCTACAGACTTCCATTCACTCCTAGCTTCATTTGATCTCAAATGCCTTACCACTACTAGCATGCACAAATCAGGCAACCAACTTGATTTAATTTACACACAAAATTGTACTGCAGATAACATTCTGGTACAACCACTACATATCTCTGACCATTTCTTCATTAAATTTACATTACATTTTGCTACCCGGGTGCCACCAAACCCCTTACCGGTTACTTTTAGACGAAACCTATGCTCCCTTTCTCCCTCCCATCTTTCCTCTGTAGTATCCCTCTCTTCCCTCACCTACCCATTTCTCATATCTGGATATGAATGCAGCTACTGAAACTTTAGGATTCAAGGATCTGTTTTATTCGTCACATACTCAATTATACAGAATATAATCAGTAGTGAAATGTAAGTCAGGTCAGGTCTGCTCGATGGGCAGTGCAAAATATGTAACACAACACAAGATGATATACATAAATATAGGTAAAAAGTAAAAAAAAACATAAGAAGCAAAAATAAAGAAGAATAAAATGTGCAATAAAATACAATGTGCAGGACAGTATACTGTGGAATTAATAAATAATAATATAAGCAGGGATGTGCAAGAGGAATGTGCAAACAGGTTGTACAGGGTATATACATAGCAGCAATACGGATGATGGAAAATAGTGAGTAACTTTTTGTTTATTAAATTGAGTCATGTTGATGTAATTAAACCGAGTTTGAGTTTAGAAAACTGATGGCCTGGGGGAAGAAGCTCCTCCTAAGTCTCTCAGTTTTCGGCATAGGTGGGTGACTTTAATAGCCACCACCCTGAGTGAGGCTACTCAGAACCTGATGAGGATGGAGAGACTTTGGTGGAATGGGCATCCATCAGTGATCTCACTCTGACCCATGATGCCAAACAACGTGGTACATTCTATTCGGCGAGATGGCAAAAAGACTACTCACCGGACTTGTGTTGGGTAACATCGATCGGTGACTACCCCCAGCCAGTTAGCTAGATGGTGTTGGGAGACTTCCCTTATAGTCAGCACAGACCATTGCTCATCTACATAGGACTCCAACTGCCGATTATCTACAGCTCATTCAAGAAGCGCTGGAACTTCCGTAAGCCGACTGGGACTTGTACAGTAGCAAGCTGGAAAGAAGTGTTGTAACCATTCTTTCTCGCTGCATCCCAATCAAGGAGGCTTACCAATGCTTCCAAGGAGCAATTTTCAGTGCTGCTACTACAGCCATCCCCCGTGGCTGTAGGCCAGTCTAAACACTGTGCTTGGACGTTGAATGCCAAGCTCTCCTTGAGGAGTACGAAGGGTCTGGAAACAGAGGGTCATCACAGATGAGCAGGCAGAGTTCAGGCAAGGACATATCACTGGTGACCAAGTTCTTGCCCTGATGACATACATTGAAAACGGACTCCAGCAAAACCAGAAAACTGGGACCGTCTTCCATGACCTAACCACGGATTATGACACGGTCTGGCATGCTGGTCTCCTGTTGAAATTATCTAAAGTTTGACCACGTTGGGTTGTAGAGGCCATATAACTCTTCCTCTATCCTATTCCTCTGTCATCGAGAAAACCTGTCTGGCTCGCCGCCAGAGGACATGACAGCCAATTCAGCATGGAGTGATGAGTGGGCATCAACTGATGTTGTAAACCACTCCCTCGTAGCTGAGCCATCGGTCTGTCCTCCTGGCTTCGACCTTCCTTGACGACATTGGTCGATGCTGAACCGATTCCGGATGGGACAAGGTTGATGTGCAGTCAACCTTGTCCGGTGGGGCCAAGCCACCAATCCGAACTGCAGCTGTGGGGAACCAGAAAGCATGCAGCACATTGTCAACGAGTGTCCGCTGACTAATTTCAAGGGCAAACTTGAGGCTCTTCATCTGGCTGAACAAGATGCTGTTCTGTGGCTGGGCACGCAATGCAAACGCTAATAATAATATAATAAGGATGATATGGCTACCAAAGAACCTTCTCGTGACCTCGAGACCCTCATGGATCAAGCAATCCAGCTAGATAATTGTCTGAGGTAGAGAAGTCGGAACCGACCATCTGTTTCCACATTGTCTGCCAGCCCAGCTCTTGCTCAAATGCTACCACTACCCCAAGATTATTCGGAACCCATGCAATTTGGTAGGACTAGGCTTTCCCCTTCAGAACGAGACCGTCGCATGAGAGAGCGCTGTTGTCTATATTGTGGATGTTATGGTCACTTTCGCTCCGCCTGCCCCGATCTTTCGGGAAATGCCCAGTCCCATGCAGGCAAGGAAAGTCTGTTACGTGAGTTACACGCACAGCTTCCCCTTCCAACTCTGGGTTGTTCCTTCCTACCACACTCACTTGGGGAGATCAAAAACCCCAACTCCAGGCATTTATTTATTCTGGCGCTGCCGGGAATTTTATGGATATTTCCCTTGCCAAAAGTCTAATAATTATCTTCCTGCCCCCCTAAATGTGATAGCCTTTGATGGAAGACCGTTAGCTCCAAGGAAAATAACCCACCTCACCTCTCTCCTTTGTCTCGTTACTTACCAGCACCAGGAGAGAATGTGCTTTCACCTTATACAGTCTCCAGAGTTCCCTGTTATCCTTGGTCACCCCTGGCTCCTTCAGCATAATCCACACTTTGACTGGTCCACTGGCGCTGTTCTCAGTTGGGGTCCCACCGGTCAAACTACATGCTTGGCCCAGAACTCGCCTGATCCTGTTCTTGAGTCCCAAGAACCCCAAAATCTGTCTCAAGTCCCTGCTCCATACCACCATCTCAAAGCAGTGTTCAGCAAAAGGAAGGCCACCTCCTTACCTGCTCATCGCCCCTATGATTGCTCCATTGAGCTGCACCCAGGAACTTGTCCCCCCGGAGGTCGTATATTCTCTTTGTCTCCCCTGAACGAACTGCTATGGACAAATACATCAATAAAGCCCTAGCGGCAGATATCATCCAACCATCCATTGACCCTGCTGGAGCTGGATTCTTTTTTGTTGGGAAGAAGGATGGCGGACTTTGGCCTTGTATTGATTACAGGGGCCTTAATAAGATCACTATTCGAAACCATTATCCCTTGCCACTAATGGCCACTGCCTTCGAAACTCTGCAAGAAGCCTCCATCTTCACTAAGCTCGATTTGCGCAATGCCTACCATCTCGTACGCATCAGACAAGGAGATGAATGGAAGACCGCCTTCAACACACCCACTTGGCACTATGAATATTTAGTTATGCCCTTCGGTCTCACTAATGCTCCTGCAGTATTTCAATCTCTCATCAATGATGTTTTCAGAGGCATGCTCAACCAATTTGTATTCGTGTACTTGGATGATATCCTCATCTTCTCGAGTTCCCGCCAAGAGAATGTTAAACACATCACTAAAGTACTCAGACGCTTTCTTGATAACCATATTTATGCTAAACCTGAGAAATGTGAGTTCCATGTGACCGAAGTTATGTTCCTGGGGTTCATAATCAAGCCTGGCCAGATAAAAATGGACCATCAGAAAGTTCAAGCAGTTGTCGATTGGCCCCCTCCCTCGTCAGTAAAAGAAGTACAGCATTTCCTTGGCTTTGCCAATTGTTATCGCAAGTTAATACTGAACTTCAGTACTGTGGCGGCTCCTTTATCCACCCTCACCAAGGGAAACACAACCAGCTTTTATTGAGGACCTGAAGCAGATTTGGTCTTCAGCAAACTCAAAAGCCACTTTACCTCTGCACCTATTCTCATGCTCCCGGATAAACCCTTCGTCGTGGAGGTCAATGCTTCGGACATAGGGATTGGAGCTGTGCTATCCCAAAGGGGAGGACAACAAGCTGCATCCATGTGTTCCTTTCCCACCGCCTTACACCGACTGAGATTAACTATCATGTAGGGGATCAAGAGTTACTGGCAGTTAAGCGCTTGAAGAGTGGAGGCATTGGCTTGAGGGGGCCAAACACCCAGTCCAAGTACTCACGGACCACAAAAATCTGGAATACATTCAGCAGGCAAAGCGACTCAACCTCCGCCAGGCACGTCGGTCATTATTCTTCAACCGATTACAGTTCATCCTATCCTACCGCCTTGGCTCTAAGAACCTAAAACCTGATGCGTAATCCTGAGTATATGTAAACACTCCTCAGGGAGATTCTGTTGCATCGATTATCCCGAGTTCAAAGATAATAGCTCCCATCAGGTGGGATCTGGAAAATACTGTTAAACAAGCCCAAGCCTAAGAACCTGACCCAGGAGGGGGGCCAACCCACTGTTTGTTTGTCCCTAAAGTGGTCCGCTCCCAGGTCCTCCAGTGGGGACACGGCTCTCGTCTCACTTGTCATCCTGGTACTTCTCGCACTCTTGAGTTCCTCCAAAGACGCTTTTGGTGGTCAACTATCAAGGAAGATGTGACAACATTTGTAAACGCATGTCCCACATGCAAACAAAGTAAGGTCTCTCACCATTCTCCTCAGGGGCTATTGCACCCGCTCTCCATTCCACATAGACCTTGGTCTCATCTTTCCATGGATTTTATCACTGGACTTCAGTTATCACAAGGCAACACCACAATCATGGTCATAGTTGACAGATTTTCCAAGGCCACCCGATTTATTCTACTGCCCAAACCACCCACTGCTAAAGAAACTGCTGAATTGGGTATAAACCGTGTCTTTTGAGTCTTTGGCATCCCACAAGACATCGTCTCTGATCGAGGACCATGATTTTCCTCCCGATTCTGGCGGGCATTTTGTCAGTCTCTGGGAGCTACAGTTAGTCTATCTTCTGGGTTCCACACGGAGTCCAATGGGCAAATGGAGAGGCCTAACAAGATCTTGAGACGACACTGAGGTGTATGGCAGCTGTAAACCTCCCCTCCTCGTATCATTGGTGGCCAGCCAGCTTACACATTCCACAGAATACTGGATGTTCATCGATGCGTGGGTCCCGGCAGTATCTTGTGGACTGGAAATGCAATGGCCCTGAGGAGTGCTCCTGGGTTCCTGCCAAGGACATCATGGACCCTAAAATTATTCAAGAATTTCATGCTCGCAAGCCCAGTCGTCCTGAAGGGAACGTCCAGGAGCCGTTCCTAGAGGAGGGTCCTGTCAGAGTTTTTGCTTTGTTATGTTATATTTTGGCCACTAGAGGTCCCTATGGTACTCTCATGTCAACTTGTGCCTCTTGTAATCAGTGCCATTGTTTTCACATGTGCCTCGTTCTGGGCTGTGTATTTAAGCTGATCGCTTCCTTTGTTTCTTTGCTTGGTTATTGTTGTTCTTAGCCAGTTGCTGCCGTAAGTCTGCTCTAGCTCTAAGTACTAAGCTTAGAAAGCCTTTTTGGATTGTTTTCCTACGTTTATTCTTGCAGTTTTTTTGGTGTATTTTCCCTGAGTCTTTGTTTTGGAGATTATTTTTTTTCCTTTTGGATCTTGTTTGGACTGAAGATTTTCTGTTTTGTGGCTTTCATTAAGAAAAGTATTTTTGTACCCTTTTTGCTGTTTTTGTTAATGAACTCTTCTGAGTTTTTAAGAACGTGTCTGAATATTGGGTTCAACTCTCTTCTGTGGCTCAGTGGTGGAGTCTAAGACTCTTGCACCAAAGACTCAAGTTTGAATCCCGGCTGTGACAGTCACTGAAGCCCTGTGAATTGCAAAAGCGGGAGGGGAGGTATCCAAAGCACATCCAAAGGTTCCTCAGGGATTGGTTCTTAGACCCCTCTTCTTCTCAACATACAGTACATCACTGGGTCTCATCATACAGGAACATGACTTCTCCTACCATTGCTATGCTGATGACACACAGCTCTATCTATCTTTTCAACCAGATGATCCAACGGTAGCTACACGGATCTCAGGCTGCCTGGCTGACATCTCGGCATGGATGAAAGAACATCACCTACAGCTCAACCTGGCAAAGACTGAGCTTCTTGTCTTCCCTGCCACTCCAACTCTACAACATGACTTCACGATTCAGTTAGGTTCATCAACAATTACCCCATCAACTTCGGTCAGAAATATTGGTGTAATATTTGATGACCAGCTGACCTTCAAAGAATACATTGCAAAGACTGTTAGATCCTGGTCTTCAACGAGCCCAAAAGAGCCCATGATACACCTCTCTTTATCTCCTTTCTCTGGCTATCAGTTGCAGCTCGCATCAAGTTCAAGACACTGATGCTTGCATATAGAACAACCACAGGCTCAGCACCTGCCTACTTCCACACACTATTACGAATCTACATCCCCTCCAGAAGTCTGAGGTCTGCTAGTGAGCGACGCCTCGTGGTGCTATCACAGAGAGGCACAAAATCACTCTCCAGAACATTCTCGTTCACCATTCCTGGCTGGTGGAATGATTTTCCCACCCCTATCCGGAATGCTGGATCCCCGTCAATCTTCAAGCAACAACTGAAAACTCATATTTTTCGACACTACTTGACTTCACCGTAAACTAACAAAAAAAAACGTATTTCTCTTTCTCTCCTTCTCTTGCTAGCTTGTAGTTATTTGATTAATGCCTGAGACTTGGTGTTACTAGCACTTCCTCTGTCTGTTTCCCTCTTTAAGATGAATTGCTTTATGTATTCCCCAATTGTAAGTCGTTTTGGATAAAAGCGTCTGGAAAATGACTAAATGTAAATGTAACCTGGCATACATTATAGAGGCTGTGTCATCTATAGCAAACAGGTGGCTAAAATGAAAGATTAAGTGGATATTTTAATTAAATGTTTGGTGAATATTAAACAAGGTAACCTTGCATACATTATCGTCCTATAAGTGTAACAACGTTAGGCCGTTGGCGCCTTTACATTTATTACATGTAATGTTGAAAAACAATAGACACCGTTACACAAGGGTTGCCTTATTGTTTTTATATAATGCATTTTAAGTCATTGTAAAGGCTATTGTTGGCTTGGTTCTGTTTTTATACCACAACATAAATAAATATACTTCTTTGATTATGAATGTAGCCTACCTGAAAGTGATGTGCGGGCTTCATATTCATCCTTTTTTTTTCTCAGCGCCGGATTGCTGATGTCTTTTCACAGGCATAGTTGTCCATTAGTTATGATAATCTGCATTCAGCTGCAAACATGAGGCACGAGCGGTTGCGGGTGCGGGAATGGTGTGTCAACGTTTATTTTTTATTTTTTTTTAGCAACTGGGATGGTAACTGGGATGGGTGCTATTGCCCTACACCTACCCTACACCTAAACTTAGCCCTCACAGCATTTCTACTTTCCCCCCCAAAAAACTCACTCTGTATGATTTATAAGCGTTTTGAATCATACGGACACTGAAAATGTTCTCATAAATCACCTTCTCCTTGTAATACCTATGTCATAAAAACGTCATACACCTCATAAACCACATAAATATGCACACACACACACACACACACACACACACACACACACACAGTAAGACGATACATTTTATGTAACTTGTCTGTTTTAGCACATTTACAGCGACATCTAGTGATAAGCTGAGAGTAGACACTCCATTTATTATATCATCATTCACAGCACATTTTTTAAATGAATGTTATTAGAGAATGAGAGAAAAAAAGTAAAGAAATATTTTATAAGTGCCTGATATTCTGATATAAATATAGTGAGACTGGAACAATAGTGAAGTATTGTCAAAGTGAATACTTTCAGCATTTTTCAAGAAGTAAATTTGAGTTTTTTTACAATACTTTGTGCACTAATAACAGAACCTTCATGTTATTTTTCAAAACTCTATAGACACATAATTCACAACCAATGATCAAAATGCACATTTTCAAAACAGTTACTTTTTCCAAATGCTTGGATACAATACACATACGTCAAATTTATTTTGTTCGTTGAACTAAAATCACTGGTTCAAAATGGCACAACTTAATATCAAAGTATTAATATTTAAAAATGCAACTCACACATTACATCTTAATTAAGTGTCTATTAATTTCATTATAATGATCTAACTATAAATTAATACAACTGCTCAAAATGCTAATTAACTGTTGCATTACTCTTGAAGCATAGTTTTTATGTAGAATGATGAACAATATTAAATGTTTAGATTATGAAAATGAAGCAACTGAAGACTGAGTATGTTCAGGTATGATCAGTTTCAAGATGCCTATTGTTGAAAAAAAAAAAAAAAAAGAATCTAGATCATTGTTATCAGTATTTGTTTTTCCTACAATAATGTATTTTTAGATAGAGCTGGAAGCTGATGAAAAACATTCATTTTTTGATAAAGCAGGCTTTAACATGGCCAAGAGATGGAGGAGAGGTTGAGAGCCTAGCAGTTGAGAGGGGCCCAGAATGAATGCTCACTGGGAGGCCCGATCACCACCCACTGAATGTGATTTTGAGGGGCCCCATAGCAAAATCAGTGCAATGCGCCCAGATATCTTGCAATCATTGTTTCAGGCTTATCCACAGCTTACCTCCTTGTATTTACCCCATACTCCCCTTTCCTTACTGCAACCTGACTGAGGAGTTTTTCTCCACATTTAGGTGAACGGTTCACAATAGACACCTTCTCAAACAAGTCTCTCTTCTCCAGGCCATAGATGATGTGTGCAATGACATAACAGGAGACTAATATCAGGCCTGTATTTGCCATACCAGAATATTTTGTCCAAGATGTTTAGCTAATGAAAATATCTCTTATGATGTGGATGAGAACATGTGGCCAAATCCACAACACAAGGTTGATAAAAACATAGAAGTGCAGCGAGGAAAAATCCAGTTGACATTTTACTGTAGGCCTTACTGTAGTTTATTTCTTATCTTTTTTTAATATAACTTTTTTTTCTCATACATTTTTTTTTGGAGAAACCTGTTCCATCAATCATTTTCAATTTCTTTAATGATTCCAGTGCCTGTAATTTTCTCTATAGTCTATTATAATGATGTATGAATGTGAAAGCTGCATCATGTGTTTTGAACAACTATATTTAATAATTGTACTAAAAAACTACACAGTGAAACTATGTGTATATTGTGCGCGGGTGATCTAAAGATATGTTTAGTGATCGGCCGACATTGATTTTTTTATAACCGATACTGATACCGATTATTTGTATGTTTATGTACCCGATAACCGACATGCAGAACCGATATTTATTTACTGTTATAAAGTAAATAAATAATAGAGTGAAGTAAGTCCATTCTTCGCTTTGGTTTTTCCTCCTTTCAGTCACCTTAACAACAAAACACTGTTGAAAATTAAAATTTTCATGTAAAATTTAATCTTCAAAAAAAAAACAAAAAAAAACATTTTATTTATAAAAAGCATAATCAGCAACACTGATATTAACAGTAAGCAAAATAATGTCTAATGTATTCAAATGGAGAAAATAAAGGACAGAAGTCATATCAACTTAATTTTAAACTGCATTTTTAGGTTTATAAGCTGTTTAATAGGATAAAGAGTGAAGAATAATTCACTGAATAATATTCTCTGGAATATTGAAATAAGCTATAACAAACAAACATTTTTTTTTTTTTTATTGCATTTCTTAACTGGCACGTTTTATCAGAATTATCAAAATGTTTTTTTGTCATTCTAAATTATGAAAACTGCTGACAACGCGGTTTATCTATGCATTTACGCAGAACTATACTCAAACTGCGATCGCTTGAGGAGATAATAAACAATTAATTTCGATAGAGATGTTTATTGGCAAAATAATGGTTATATAGTAAATGTTAATATAATTTAGCATGTTTCAAACAAGTGAATCTTGTTAAAAGTTATATGCGGTGGCCGTGCTGGAGCATTTCCTGAGTGCCCACTGCTCCAAGTGTGTGTGCACTTGGATGGGTCAAATACAGAGAACACATTTCACTGCTGGTTATACTCTGTATAATTGTGTATGTGCCAAAAAAAAATGATAGGCGATGATAGTTGGCCCCGAGCCAGAACAGCGAATTGAGTGTGGCATCCTCCAATGCCATCGCTGCGGCGAACCCGGTAGCATTCCCTGGTGTACTCAAAGAAAGAGAGATTAAGACG
>CM050427.1:28055849-28145794 GCA_027564155.1 Gymnocypris eckloni scoliostomus | reverse complement strand
AAGACAGCCCGCCACCGCGGCTCTCCCCAGCCTACCGTCCGTGGGGAAATCATGGCCGCCATCCGCGGCTCAACCAAACCCGCCATCTTCCACGTCTCTCTCAAGCCCACTGTCCGCGGGGAAAGAAAGCCCACCGCTGTTCGCCGCTCACTTCAATAACAGGGATTATTGAATGTAGCCCTTGCTCCTTGTGCCCAGCACTTGATGGCAAAATACCGGACCTGACAAACAGCAAGCAGCACCTCTTTCCCCCGTTTTTTTTGTATTATTTATTTTTTTTTTCTCCCGCGGCATGGAAGCCGCTGCACGTTTCGCCGCCCTTACCCGTCTTAATCTCCCTTTCTTTGAGTACACCAGGGAATTCTACCGGGTTCGCCGCAGCGATGGCATTGGAGGATGCCACACTCAATTCGCTGTTCTGGCTCAACTATCATTTTTTTTGTCACATACACAATTATACAGAGTATAACCAGCAGTGAAATGTGTTCTCTGTATTTGACCCATCCAAGTGCACACACACTTGGAGCAGTGGGCACTCAGGAAATGCTCCAGCACGCCACCGTGATATAACTTTTAACAAGATTCACTTGTTTGAAACATGCTAAATTATATTAACATTTACTATATAACCATTATTTTGCCAATAAACATCTCTATCGAAATTAATTATTTATTATCTCCACAAGCGATCGCAGTTTGAGTATAGTTCTGCGTAAATGCATAGATAAACCGTGCTGTCAGCAGTTTTCATAATTTAGAATGACAAAAACATTTTGATAATTCTGATAAAACGTGCGGTTAAGAAATGCAATAAAATACGATGTTTTGTTTGTTATAGCTTATTTCAATATTCCAGAGAATATTATTCAGTGAATTATTCTTCACTCTTTATCCTATTAAACAGCTTATGTAGAATGTACATTTTAGGATATGTAGAATCCTAAAAATGTTGTTTAAAATTAAGTTGATATGACTTCTGTCCTTTATTTTCTCCATTTGAATACATTAGACATTATTTTGCTTACTGTTAATATCAGTGTTGCTGATTATGCTTTTTATAAAATTTTTTTTTTTTTTTTGAAGATTAAATTTTACATGAAAATTTTAATTTTCAACAGTGTTTTGTTGTTAAGGTGACTGAAAGGAGGAAAAACCAAAGCGAAGAATGGACTTACTTCACTCTATTATTTATTTACTTTATAACAGTAAATAAATATTGGTTCTGCATGTCGGTTATCGGGTACATAAACATAAAAATAATCAGTATCAGTATCGGTTATAAAAAAATCAATGTCGGCCGATCACTAAACATATCTTTAGATCACCCGCGCACAATATACACATAGTTTCACTGTGTAGTTTTTTAGTACAATTATTAAATATAGTTGTTCAAAACACATGATGCAGCTTTCACATTCATACATCATTTTAATAGACTATAGAGAAAATTACAGGCACTGGAATCATTAAAGAAATTGAAAATAATTGATGGAACATGTTTCTCAAAAAAAAAATGTATGAGAAATAAACTATAGTAAGGCCTACAGTAAAATGTTAACTGGATTTTTCCTCGCTGCACTTCTATGTTTTTATCAACCCTGTCTTGTGGATTTGGCCACATGTTCTCATCCACATCATAAGATATATTTTCATTAGCTAAACATCTTGGACAAAATATTCTGGTATGGCAAATACAGGCCTGACATTAGTCTCCTGTTATGTCATTGCACACATCATCTATGGCCTGGAGAAGAGAGACTTGTTTGAGAAGGTGTCTATTGTGAACCGTTCACCTAAATGTGGAGAAAAACTCCTCAGTCAGGTTGCAGTAAGGAAAGGGGAGTATGGGGTAAATACAAGGAGGTAAGCTGTGGATAAGCCTGAAACAATGATTGCAAGATATCTGGGCGCATTGCACTGATTTTGCTATAGGGCCCCTCAAAATCACATTCAGTGGGGGGTGATCGGGCCTCCCAGTGAGCATTCATTCTGGGCCCCTCTCAACTGCTAGGCTCTCAACCTCCCCTCCATCTCTTGGCCATGTTAAAGCCTGCTTTATCAAAAAAATGAATGTTTTTCATCAGCTTCCAGCTCTATCTAAAAATACATTATTGTAGGAAAAACAAATACTGATAACAATGATCTAGATTCTTTTTTAATTTGTTTTCTCCCAACAATAGGCATCTTGAAACTGATCATACCTGAACATACTCAGTCTTCAGTTGCTTCATTTTCATAATCTAAACATTTAATATTGTTCATCATTCTACATAAAAACTATGCTTCAAGAGTAATGCAACAGTTAATTAGCATTTTGAGCAGTTGTATTAATTTATAGTTAGATCATTATAATGAAATTAATAGACACTTAATTAAGATGTAATGTGTGAGTTGCATTTTTAAATATTAATACTTTGATATTAAGTTGTGCCATTTTGATCCAGTGATTTTAGTTCAATGAACAAAATAAATTTGACTTATGTGTATTGTATCCAAGCATTTGGAAAAAGTTTTTGAAAATGTGCATTTTGATCATTGGTTGTGAATTATGTGTCTATAGAGTTTTGAAAAATAACATGAAGGTTCTGTTATTAGTGCAAAAGTATTGTAAAAACTCAAATTTACTTCTTGAAAAATGCTGAAAGTTTTCACTTTGACAATACTTCACTATTGTTCTAGTCTCGCTATATTTATATCAGAATATCAGGCACTTATAAAATATTTCTTTACTTTTTTCTCATTCTCTAATAACATTCATTTAAAAAATGTGCTGTGAATGATGATATAATGGAGTGTCTACTCTCAGCTTATCACTAGATGTCGCTGTAAATGTGCTAAAACAGACAAGTTACATAAAATGTATCGTCTTACTGTGTGTGTGTGTGTGTGTGTGTGTGTGTGTGCATATTTATGTGGTTTATGAGGTGTATGACGTGTATGACATAGGTATTACAAGGAGAAGGTGATTTATGAGAACATTTTCAGTGTCCGTATGATTCAAAACGCTTATAAATCATACAGAGTGAGTTTTTTGGGGGGGAAAGTAGAAATGCTGTGAGGGCTAAGTTTAGGTGTAGGGTAGGTGTAGGGCAATAGCACCCATCCCAGTTACCATCCCAGTTGCTAAAAAATAAAAAAATAAACGTTGACACACCATTCCCGCACCCGCAACCGCTCGTGCCTCATGTTTGCAGCTGAATGCAGATTATCATAACTAATGGACAACTATGCCTGTGAAAAGACATCAGCAATCCGCGCTGAGAAAAAAAAGGATGAATATGAAGCCGCGACATCACTTTCAGGTAGGCTACATTCATAATCAAAGAAGTATTTATGTTGTGGTATAAAAACAGAACCAAGCCAACAATAGCCTTTACAATGACTTAAAATGCATTATATAAAAACAATAAGGCAACCCTTGTGTAACGGTGTCTATTGTTTTTTTCAACATTACATGTAATAAATGTAAAGGGCGCCAACGGCCTGGCAATTGCTGTTGTTACACTTATAGGACGATAATGTATGCAAGGTTACCTTGTTTAATATTCACCAAACATTTAATTAAAATACCCACTTAATCTTTCATTTTTAGCCACCTGTTTGCTATAGATGACACAGCCTCTATAATGTATGCCAGGTTACATTTACATTTAGTCATTTTGCAGACGCTTTTATCCAAAACGACATACAATTGGGGAATACATAAAGCAATTCATCTTAAAGAGGGAAACAGACAGAGGAAGTGCTAGTAACACCAAGTCTCAGGCATTAATCAAATAACTACAAGCTAGCAAGAGAAGGAGAGAAAGAGAAATACGTTTTTTTTTTGTTAGTTTAGGTGAAGTCAAGTAGTGTCGAAAAATATGAGTTTTCAGTTGTTGCTTGAAGATTGACGGGGATCCAGCATTCCGGATAGGGGTGTGAAAATCATTCCACGAGCCAGGAATGGTGAACGAGAATGTTCTGGAGAGTGATTTTGTGCCTCTCTGTGATAGCACCACGAGGCGTCGCTCACTAGCAGACCTCAGACTTCTGGAGGGGATGTAGATTCGTAATAGTGTGTGGAAGTAGGCAGGTGCTGAGCCTGTGGTTGTTCTATATGCAAGCATCAGTGTCTTGAACTTGATGCGAGCTGCAACTGATAGCCAGATAAAGGAGATAAAGAGAGGTGTATCATGGGCTCTTTTGGGCTCGTTGAAGACCAGGATCTAACAGTCTTTGCAATGTATTCTTTGAAGGTCAGCTGGTCATCAAATATTACACCAATATTTCTGACCGAAGTTGATGGGGTAATTGTTGATGAACCTAACTGAATTGTGAAGTCATGTTGTAGAGTTGGAGTGGCAGGGAAGACAAGAAGCTCAGTCTTTGCCAGGTTGAGCTGTAGGTGATGTTCTTTCATCCATGCCGAGATGTCAGCCAGGCAGCCTGAGATCCGTTCAGCTACCGTTGGATCATCTGGTTGAAAAGATAGATAGAGCTGTGTGTCATCAGCATAGCAATGGTAGGAGAAGTCATGTTCCTGTATGAGACCCAGTGATGTACTGTATGTTGAGAAGAAGAGGGTCTAAGAACCAATCCCAGAGGACCAATTTATGTGCTTTGGATACCTCCCTCCCGCTTTTGCAATTCACAGGGGCTTCAGTGACTGTCACAGCCGGGATTCAAACTTGAGTCTTTGGTGCAAGAGTCTTAGACTCCACCACTGAGCCACAGAAGAGAGTTGAACCCAAAAGTCAGACACGTTCTTAATAACTCAGAAGAGTGTATCAACAAAAACAGCAAAAAGGGTACAAAAACTTTTCTTAATGAAAGCCACAAAACAGAAAACCTTCGATCCACACATGATCCAAAAGGAGAAAAATAATCTCCAAAATAAAAACTCAGGGGAAAAAACACCAAAAAACAGCAAGAATAAACGTTGGTAAACAATCCAAAAAAGGCTTTCTAAGCCTAGTACTTAGAACTAGAGTAGACTTACGGCAGCAACTGGCTAAGAACAACAATAACTAAGCTAAGAAACAAAGGAAGCGATCAGCTTAAATACACAGCCCAGAACGAGGCACATGTGAAAACAATGGCAGTGATTACAAAAGGCACAAGTTGACATGAGAGTACCATAGGGACCTCTAGTGGACAAAATATAACATAACAAAGCAAAAACTCTGACAGGACCCCTTCTCTAGGAACGGCTCCTGACGTTCCCTTCAGGACGACTGGGCTTGCGAGCATGAAATTCTTGAATAATTTTAGGGTCCATGATGTCCTTGGCAGGAACCCAGGAGCACTCCTCAGGGCCATTGCATTTCCAGTCCACAAGATACTGCCGGGACCCACGTACTCGATGAACATCCAGTATTCTGTGGAATGTGTAAGCTGGCTGGCCACCAATGATACGAGGAGGGGGAGGTTTACAGCTGCCATACACCTCAGTGTCGTCTCAAGATCTTGGTTAGGCCTCTCCATTTGCCCATTGGACTCCGTGTGGAACCCAGAAGATAGACTAACTGTAGCTCCCAGAGACTGACAAAATGCCCGCCAGAATCGGGAGGAAAATCATGGTCCTCGATCAGAGACGATGTCTTGTGGGATGCCAAAGACTCAAAAGACACGGTTTATACCCAATTCAGCAGTTTCTTTAGCAGTGGTTGGTTTGGGCAGTAGAATAAATCGGGTGGCCTTGGAAAATCTGTCAACTATGACCATGATTGTGGTGTTGCCTTGTGATAACTGAAGTCCAGTGATAAAATCCATGGAAAGATGAGACCAAGGTCTATGTGGAATGGAGAGCGGGTGCAATAGCCCCTGAGGAGAATGGTGAGAGACCTTACTTTGTTGCATGTGGGACATGCGTTACAAATGTTGTCACATCTTCCTTGATAGTTGACCACCAAAAGCGCCTTTTGGAGGAACTCAAGAGTGCGAGAAGTACCAGGATGACAAGTGAGACGAGAGCCGTGTCCCCACTGGAGGACCTGGGAGCGGACCACTTTAGGGACAAACAGACAGTGGGTTGGCCCCTCCTGGGTCAGGTTCTTAGGCTTGGGCTTGTTTAACAGTATTTTCCAGATCCCACCTGATGGGAGCTATTATCTTTGAACTCGGGATAATCGATGCAACAGAATCTCCTGAGGAGTGTTTACATATACTCAGGATTACGCATCAGGTTTTAGGTTCTTAGAGCCAGGGCGGTAGGATAGGATGAACTGTAATCGGTTGAAGAATAATGACCGACGTGCCTGGCGGGGGTTGAGTCGCTTTGCCTGCTGAATGTATTCCAGATTTTTGTGGTCCGTGAGTACTTGGACTGGGTGTTTGGCCCCCTCAAGCCAATGCCTCCACTCTTCAAGCGCTAGCTTAACTGCCAATAACTCTTGATCCCCTACATGATAGTTAATCTCAGTCGGTGTAAGGCGGTGGGAAAGGAACGCACATGGATGCAGCTTGTTGTCCTCCCCCTTTGGGATAGCACAGCTCCAATCCCTATGTCCGAAGCATTGACCTCCATGACGAAGGGTTTATCTGGGTTAGGGAGCATGAGAATAGGTGCAGAGGTAAAGTGGCTTTTGAGTTTGCTGAAGACCAAATCTGCTTCAGGTCCTCAATAAAAGCTGGTTGTGTTTCCCTTGGTGAGGGTGGATAAAGGAGCCGCCACAGTACTGAAGTTCAGTATTAACTTGCGATAACAATTGGCAAAGCCAAGGAAATGCTTCTTTTACTGACGAGGAGAGGGCCAATCGACAACTGCTTGAACTTTCTGATGGTCCATTTTATCTGGCCAGGCTTGATTATGAACCCCAGGAACATAACTTCGGTCACATGGAACTCACATTTCTCAGGTTTAGCATAAATATGGTTATCAAGAAGGCGTCTGAGTACTTTACTGATGTGTTTAACATTCTCTTGGAGGGAACTCGAGAAGATGAGGATATCATCCAAGTACACGGATACAAATTGGTTGAGCATGTCTCTGAGTACATCATTGATGAGAGATTGAAATACTGCAGGAGCATTAGTGAGACCGAAGGGCATAACTAAATATTCATAGTGCCAAGTGGGTGTGTTGAAGGCGGTCTTCCATTCATCTCCTTTTCTGATGCGTACGAGATGGTAGGCATTGCGCAAATCGAGCTTAGTGAAGATGGAGGCTTCTTGCAGAGTTTCGAAGGCAGTGGCCATTAGTGGCAAGGGATAATGGTTTCGAATAGTGATCTTATTAAGGCCCCTGTAATCAATACAAGGCCAAAGTCCGCCATCCTTCTTCCCAACAAAAAAGAATCCAGCTCCAGCAGGGTCAATGGATGGTTGGATGATATCTGCCGCTAGGGCTTTATTGATGTATTTGTCTATAGCAGTTCGTTCAGGGGAGACAAAGAGAATATACGACCTCTGGGGGGACAAGTTCCTGGATGCAGCTCAATGGAGCAATCATAGGGGCGATGAGCATGTAAGGAGGTGGCCTTCCTTTTGCTGAACACTGCTTTGAGATGGTGGTATGGAGCAGGGACTTGAGACAGATTTTGGGGTTCTTGGGACTCAAAAACAGGATCAGGCGAGTTCTGGGCCAAGCATGTAGTTTGACAGGTGGGACCCCAACTGAGAACAGCGCCAGTGGACCAGTCAAAGTGTGGATTATGCTGAAGGAGCCAGGGGTGACCAAGGATAACAGGGAACTCTGGAGATTGTATAAGGTGAAAGCACATTCTCTCCTGGTGCTGGTAAGTAACGAGACAAAGGAGAGAGGTGAGGTGGGTTATTTTCCTTGGAGCTAACGGTCTTCCATCAAAGGCTATCACATTTAGGGGGGCAGGAAGATAATTATTAGGGATGTGAAGACTTTTGGCAAGGGAAATATCCATGAAATTCCCGGCAGCGCCAGAATAAATAAATGCCTGGAGTTGGGGTTTTTGATCTCCCCAAGTGAGTGTGGTAGGAAGGAACAACCCAAAGTTGGAAGGGGAAGCTGTGCGTGTAACTCACGTAACAGACTTTTCTTGCCTGCATGGGACTGGGCATTTCCCGAAAGATCGGGGCAGGTGGAGCGAAAGTGACCATAACATCCACAATATAGACAACAGCGCTCTCTCATGCGACGGTCTCGTTCTGAAGGGGAAAGCCTAGTCCTACCAAATTGCATGGGTTCCGAAGAATCTTGGGGTAGTGGTAGCATTTGAGCAAGAGCTGGGCTGGCAGACAATGTGGAAACAGATGGTCGGTTCCGACTTCTCTACCTCAGACAATTATCTAGCTGGATTGCTTGATCCATGAGGGTCTCGGGGTCACGAGAAGGTTCTTTGGTAGCCATATCATCCTTATTATATTATTATTAGCGTTTGCATTGCGTGCCCAGCCACAGAACAGCATCTTGTTCAGCCAGATGAAGAGCCTCGAGTTTGCCCTTGAAATTAGTCAGCGGACACTCGTTGACAATGTGCTGCATGCTTTCTGGTTCCCCACAGCTGCAGTTCAGATTGGTGGCTTGGCCCCACCGGACAAGGTTGACTGCACATCAAACTTGTCCCATCCGGAATCGCTTCAGCATTGACCAGTGTCGTCAAGGAAGGTCGAAGCCAGGAGGACAGACCGATGGCTCAGCTACGAGGGAGTGGTTTACAACATCTATTGCTGCCCACTCATCACTCCATGCTGAATTGGCTGTCATGTCCTCTGGCGGTGAGCCAGACAGGTTTTCTCGATGACAAGCGGGCTGCTGGATGCAGTGTGATGTCCGAGTTGAGTGGCAACTTGTCATTTGCATAGACTTTAGTCAGCAGCTTGGCAGTGGCCTCCTGTCGTCAAAGATGTGGTGGTGGTATGTTACTGAGAACTGGCAGCCATGGTAGAGGAGTATAACCTAGGGTTCCAGTGATTCTGCGGATAGACATATTTAACTGATCATCTACTAGCCTGGTGTGGGACGATCTAGACCAGACTGGTCCATAGTACTCTGCTGCTGAGTAACACAGAGCAAGTGCAGTGGTGTTGAGTGTCTAGGCCCTTGCACCCCAATTTGTTCCGGCCAGTTTACTCTACTTTAAAGAGTAGATTATTTCAAGAGCTGACTTTGGCTGCTGTCTTCTTCAGATGATCATGATATGTTAATGATTGGTCCAGGGTAACACCGAGGTACATTGGATCTGGGTCATGTTCAATCTGCTGACCCGTGAGGAAGACATTGAGCTCCCATTTGGCTTGTGCATTGTGAAGGTGGAAAATACTAGATACAGTCTTAGTTGCACTGGGTTGAAGTCACCACCTACTGAGGAAGTCCACCATTAAACCAATGTCCATGTTCAGTACGTTCTCGACCTCGTCAAATGTCCGATGTTGCGTCCCAATGTCATCGGCGTAGATGAATTTGCGGCACTGTGTTGCCTGAAGATCATTAATATAGATGTTGAAGAGACTTGGAGACAGGACTGACCCCTGCGGGAGTCCATTTACTTGTTTTCTTCAAGAGCTGTTTATGTCTGCCATATGTACTCGAAAATGTCTGTCATGGAGGAAGAGTTATATGGCCTCTACAACCCAACGTGGTCAAACTTTAGATAATTTCAACAGGAGACCAGCATGCCAGACCGTGTCATAATCCGCGGTTAGGTCATGGAAGACGGTCCCAGTTTTCTGGTTTTGCTGGAGTCCGTTTTCAATGTATGTCATCAGGGCAAGAACTTGGTCACCAGTGATATGTCCTTGCCTGAACTCTGCCTGCTCATCTGTGATGAGCCTCTGTTTCAGACCCTTCAGTACTCCTCAAGGAGAGCTTGACATTCAACGCCCAAGCACAGTGTTTAGACTAGCCTACAGCCACGGGGATGGCTGTAGTAGCAGCACTGAAAATTGCTCCTTGGAAGCATTGGTAAGCCTCCTTGATTGGGATGCAGCGAGAAAGAATGGTTACAACACTTCTTTCCAGCTTGCTACTGTACAAGTCCAAGTCGGCTACGGAAGTTCCAGCGCTTCTTGAATGAGCTGTAGATAATCGGCAGTTGGAGTCCTATGTAGATGAGCAATGGTCTGTGCTGACTATAAGGGAAGTCTCCCAACACCATCTAGCTAACTGGCTGGCGGTAGTCACCGATCGATGTTACCCAACACAAGTCCGGTGAGTAGTCTTTTGCCATCTCGCCGAATAGAATGTACCACGTTGTTTGGCATCATGGGTCAGAGTGAGATCACTGATGGATGCCCATTCCACCAAAGCCTCTCCATCCTCATCAGGTTCTGAGTAGCCTCACTCAGGGTGGTGACTATTAAAGTCACCCACCTATGCCGAAAACTGAGAGACTTAGGAGGAGCTTCTTCCCCCAGGCCATCAGTTTTCTAAACTCAAACTCGGTTTAATTACATCAACATGACTCAATTTAATAAACAAAAAGTTACTCACTATTCTCCATCATCCGTATTGCTGCTATGTATATACCCTGTACAACCTGTTTGCACATTCCTCTTGCACATCCCTGCTTATATTATTATTTATTAATTCCACAGTATACTGTCCTGCACATTGTATTTTATTGCACATTTTATTCTTCTTTATTTTTGCTTCTTATGTTTTTTTTTTACTTTTTACCTATATTTATGTATATTATCTTGTGTTGTGTTTAGTGGTGGGCCGTTATCGGCGTTAACGTGCTGCGTTAACGTGAGACTCTTATCGGCGATAAAAAAAATATCGCCGTTAATCTATTCTCAAAGTTGGGTTGGGAGCTGGGTCTATACTACGCAAGCTATGATGACTTTCACCCTGATATTTTAGCGCGGATGTATACCTAGCAATTGCACTGTAGGGGGCGAGAACGAGTCTTGAACTAGAGGCTCGCAGTCCGTGATGGACAGATTGTTAACGGCTGGTCTATGTGGTAATACAATCGGGCAGGACATCCAAACGCTCACCTATCATTCATCAACCTCAAATATGGCTTTTCATCTGAAAGATGTAGTAGCAACTTTACTTGGCCGCTCAATATGATGTTAACCTAGAGAAATGTGCGCTATTGAAGTGTTTGTGTGGAAGCGCGTTTGCTGCAAGACAGGCTCCGGTGCGCTCACTTGCTCTTACATCTCTGTCATTTTTGGTCATACAGATAAAAGTAGCCTAATACATCTTTCGAATCTGTAAAGAGTACGTTTGTGTGCACTCAGAATAACAACGAAACGTTGCGCTTTTAAGCAAACAGGATGCGCTTTAGGTCTCATGTGAACTTGAGCGAGAAACTTAGAAACTCCTTTGAAAAATATATCTATAGAGAGTGAAATGTCTAAAAATAAAAATAGAAGACGTGTGTGTTAGCATGGATGATTTACATGAAATTTAATCTGTGCAACACTGCATAATAAGATGGCTTTCAGTTCAATATAATAACAAAAACGACATTTTGGGCTTACTTACTTTTAGTCATTATTTGGGTAGCACACATATTCTGAATGCCTTCGCAGAATTCAAATGAGTTATTTAATCTAGATTAATCTAGATTAATTCCAAAATTAATCTAGATTAATCTAGATAAAAAATAAAATAATCTATGCCCACCTCTAGTTGTGTTACATATTTTGCACTGCCCATCGAGCAGACCTGACCTGACTTACATTTCACTACTGATTATATTCTGTATAATTGAGTATGTGACGAATAAAACCTTGAATCCTTGAATCCTAAAGTTTCAGTAGCTGCATTCATATCCAGATATGAGAAATGGGTAGGTGAGGGAAGAGAGGGGGATACTACAGAGGAAAGATGGGAGGGAGAAAGGGAGCATAGGTTTCGTCTAAAAGTAACCGGTAAAGGGGTTGGTGGCACCCGGGTAGCAAAATGTAATGTAAATTTAATGAAGAAATGGTCAGAGATATGTAGTGGTTGTACCAGAATGTTATCTGCAGTACAATTTTGTGTGTAAATTAAATCAAGTTGGTTGCCTGATTTGTGCATGCTAGTAGTGGTAAGGCATTTGAGATCAAATGAAGCTACACTCTTAAAAAGATGTGTTAAAACTGACTCAAAATGTGTTAAATTCTTACACATCAATGGGTGAGTTTAGAGACAACGTTTGTTGTGTTAATTTTAACACATTCACTGTGTTAATGATTTTAACACAGTGAATGTGTCAGAAAGGTTAACATAAAGAAGTGTAAACGTGTAATATTAACACATTATGTGCTGTCCTAGGCTATCTTTGTGATACCTTATAATAAAAATGTGGTACTTTTGGCATAAAATCAGTTAAATAAAACAACAATATAATTTTAATTCAAAACATTTATTGTCATGAAATGTTCACAATAAAATGCATTACAATACACAGAATATAATGATAAAGTTTTCAAGCATTGGGCAGTTTTTCTTCCAATCCATTGCAGATAAACTTGTACATCATTTCAATACTATGTATCTGGGATTAATATAGATTTGATCATCCAAAAAATTTGTCTGAATGTCAAGGGGTCGGGAATCAGACAGATCAGATGGAATCTTTACTAGTTTATACTCTTCTGTCTTTTTCACTACATATGAATAAAACTGATCATCAAAATACTTAACATTAAGAATTCTTAAAAAAGCCAACAAAACATTTTTGTCTAACATTGGGAACAAATGAACAACTTCCCCAAACACGGATTCCTGTTCATACGTGGGTAACATCAAAATGCTCCCTGTTCTGTATGTGTGACCACTGAAAATAACTGAGTGTGACACATGAACTGTCTCTGTTACCCCAAAGGAGCTCAGTTTCTCAATTATTTTTTCACCATATTCCAAAGAATGTACAACAATTGGATATGCATTTGGTACAGATATTTTATGAATTAACGGCTCCCCGAATTTCCAACAATGCATTTGCTGTACCTGGTTTTTGAAAGCCAATGTTTTTGATATATTCCTGAAATTACAAACAACTTGTGCCTGCCGTTTGAGGGGACCGTGCTTTGATTCGAATCTCATACACCACAGTTTAGACAAAGGTCCAAACTTAATCATCATGCTAGGATAATGTGTCATAAAGTGGTGTTTTGGTAGGAGAGTACGAGAAGGATAAAGTTCTTTGAACAAACTATGATGATCTATGATAAGCTGTTTTAGGAATACTGCAAGACCCCTGGTTACAGCAGGAGCAAATATAATGCTGCATATCTCACGCAACAAAATGAACAACTGCCAGTGTGCACTTTCAGGACTGACAATGTCCCCCAAAAGAAAAGGCAAATTTTGTATGAGACACCACATCTGTGATGCTGTTTGTTTGATTGCAGTCTCAGATTTCAGGTTAAGGATGACACTTGGTTTGTTTTTTGCGTTTGAATACCCATAATCATAGCTGGATAATCTTTCATTCAACCGTTCCAGGCACAACAGTTTTTCTTCATAGATTAAGTGCTGAAGTAAAAGTTTGACTTCTAAAGGTGCGACACCCTCGAGCACATCATGCATTACGTCAACACCTATATTTTCAGTTACATGAAAGAATTCCAAGGTATTCAAACATGACTCTCCTTTGATTCCTGTAATAGTTACATCGTTCAACAGAACATGCTGCTGGTAATTGTGTCTGTCTCTCTTTTCAAGATCGTCTTCATTAAATACACTTTGTGAAGTTGTTTTATCAACAAGGCAAATATGGCAAAACTTATTCGCAGAAAAACTCTCTGCATATCCACACAGTGAATGACAAGCCAGATTGTCGGTGGTTAAAAGGCAGACTGTTCCATGTACTGTGTGTGTTTCTCCTCTTATCATTACATCAATGCCTTGTGTCTCTAGAACTTTTATGTCATCTAAAAGAGGCTCAAAGATTTTTGCAAAGCCATATTTTTCTCTATCAATAGAATTGAAAAGAAGGCAAAGATGAATGTTAGCCAAGCTTGAATTATATTCAGGGGTTACGTTTCTCAATGAAAAATACACTGCTCCCATTTTATGGATTTTTGTTTTTGACCCAAGAGGATTTACAGTCTCCAGATCATCAAAATATAGTTGAATCTGTAGACCATTGGGATGTTTTTTGTACAGTTCATGCTTTGCAAAATGATCACCATCACAATAGTCATACATCTTACCATCTGTACTTCTGTGAGACTGAAAATAGAGCGTCTGAAATTTCTCATTACCAAAGAGAAATCTTAGGGTTTCAAGGATGGAAATGTACTGAAATGTATCAGCAGCGAGTGTTTGTTGCGCAATACCATTTTTTTTCATGGTGTCAGCTCTATGACCCAAGAAGATCTCTTTTGGCTTAACAAGAGAATACTCCGTTTCAAAGACTTTAGCCATTCTATATGGGTTATCTATACTGTTAAGACACTGCCTAGCACCTTCAAACTCTTTCATTAAAGAACAAAACCCCTCATTGTCATCTGGAACAGCCAAGCTTTTACAAAATGCACTGGTAGATGCTTGAAGGCTGTCAATAGTCCTGTCCAAAAGTTCTTTAGTGCAAGTTACACTTCTTTGTACATCACTCAATGTTATATTAGAGCAAGAGTACATCTTTGCAGCAAATGTCGCTGCATGACTGGTAACTGACACTGCATCATCGGACTTAGAACACAAAATGGCATTTTCCTCACCAGCTGATGTTGCATCAGTTGTCAAATTGTGTTGCTGCTGATATCTGCTTTGTTGTCATCTGAAATGTTGTCTGACTCCTGTCTTTCTGAAAGCTGGGCAGCCATGCACAGTAAGCTATCCCCTGATGAATGCTGTCTTGCAAGATGCTTAGAATAGGACTTAAGGTTTTGGTATGAACGTTGACATCCATTTTGGCTGCAAATTATAGTGTAGTCTTGTCCATCGGATAAGGAATGTATGGTGCGAAGATGCCAGCATAGTCTCCTGATCTTAGAGCTAACTGGCTTTTTACATATTGGACAACAGTACATGTCAAGCTGATTTAGTCTAAAGCCTGAAGCTTACTAATAAGCTCCAAAACTTTAGATCTTCTTACAGTCTTGGACATTGGCAAGTCATATACATACTCCAAAAAGGTGAAAACTGAAGTAAGTTGGAGGATATGAAAGGTTGTAGACCCAGAAGAACTTAAACAGCTTATCCAAGGCACAGGTTAGGCTCTCATCTTCCAGTGGAATTACAACTTTGTCGTTTTTGGCAACAATGACGAACTGGTGGGCCTCACTGGTCAGGTTTCCAATGCAGACTAGTTGTGGCTGCTGGCTCCTTGTGGCAATGTCATCACTGTCACATATACAGGAGATCCTAGTCCCAAGCTATATAGAAATGTAGATGAAAAGAGAGATTTTGTAGAGTATTGTTAAAGAAATGGAGGTAGATGAAGAGAAGGAGACAAGGAGATACAGAGAGAAAAAATACTGAATACTTTTTCATGCTACACATGTTATATGTGATCCAGGATACAAGATTATAATGAATAAATACATTAATAAAACTTACCGGTACAAAATCCAGCAAATATGAAATGGCAGATTTTACACTGCACCGGCTTTGAACTGCACCTCTTCCTGCAGTTGGTGGAAGTAAGTGTGTCAGGACCTGCAGCATGATGTAGCACTTCTCATCTATTTAATATAAAAGAGCATAAGACGGTTAGTTACAATTATGTCCACAACTAACAAATTAATGCATTATAATGCTGAAATAGTGATTAATCCTTGCCTTTAGAAGAACTGAGTATTTTGTCCAAACAACAGCACAAGATTGATCACATTTTAAAACTGAGAATGTTAAAGAGTGTAATCTTTTGAAAATTAAAAAATGACTCGCACTCCCAGCTTGCACTGAAATGGCTGTCAAATTTTAAGTCAAAGATGATCAATAACATACTTAAACAGTTAATCATTACTTACCATCATTACAGTTTATAAGTTGGTCCAAAAGAGAGGTTACACTTCCTTTCTCAAAAGCTGCGATCCGTTTCAGTTTTGGAATTACTGATGACTCCCATTTTCGGATTAACATCTCGCCCTTTCCATCAAACATCTTTCCAAACTCTGCATCTATCTGAAGTAGTGTACAGAATAGCAGATTCTGAGTTATTTTCAGAAAACCTTATAACAATTAAAGTGATTTAAACTCTTTCTGGTAAATACAGAAGGGAATGAAATTGTGTGATTTCTTTGTAAACCTAAACCATAGTATAATTTGGAATCTACTAGGGCTAGGTTAAAAAAAGTCAATTTTACTCACTTTTTACTCTTACAATTGTACTCTTTTGATGAACTGATATTTATTGTTAAATCCCAAGAATCTATCTTTTAGTCTGTGCTGTTTTCAGCTGATATGTGAACAAAACTTCACTAAATATGAGTGCTAATATGGCTACAAATTTTCACTATATTGTCACTGTAAAATGCACTAATTCTATTGCTTCATAACAAAAAATACTTTCTGCCACAATACAATTGTCAGGTTAATTTTACTACAGTAAATCCATGGTAACTGTTGGTGATTTGTAGATTGAAAAAGCTTCTGGATCATTGTGTTTGTCTCGTGTTTTTGCTGAGAATGTCAGAGCTGTTTGATCTGGTTTACACTAGTTTAAATCCCTGAAACATTTGTGTTCTTCATTGAATTTAGGTGCTTCTCACAGTCAGTACAGCCGTAGAATCTACCTAATAAATTAAATCTAAAAACAAAGCTAGAGTTGATAAAATTCAAATAAAAGTCTTACTAGGGATGGCATGTCAATGAAGCGGGGGTACTGTTGGCAAATGTCACCAACTGTTGGTGACTCCATGCTGATCCAGTTCCTGCGATGAATGAATGTCTTTTCCATTGCGGTTTTGATGGAGGCTATGTTCTCAGATGATGGCTTCATTCTCTTGATGACAGTCAACCACTCATTTGGATCTTCATCATTAGATGACGTTACTAAGGCTGCTGCTGACACACTGCAGGGAGTTTTCCTTTTTCTCAGATAGCGTCGCTGCCCCTCTTCAAGATGCCGCCTCATATTTCGAAGCTTCATTTCGATGAATCCTTTATGGGACACAGGGTCATACAGATGCTCCTACAAAAACATTTTACTTGAAAGTTGAAGTTTATAACAACAAATAATTTTTCCAATAAAATATTTTAGATAATTTCAGCAGAACTGTGAGCTAAATTATGCTAGATTAAATGTTAATACTTACATATCCTTCATTCTCTCCAGCAATTGTGAGATTTAGAGAGGGAAAGATGGCAATCAAAGATTTAGCTAAATTCAACTTGTCTGCATGAGAGGGGTAACTGTTTGAGACAAAAACATGATACACATGCAAGAAATTACTATAAAAACATCATCAACAACAAAAGAATAATGTAATGAAGAATAACATACATTTGAACAATCGATACTATTTTTGTATCATTATAGAGCTGAATAACCTGATATGAATGATACATTACTGCAATTTTAAACAATTTGCAATATGGTGAGTATTGCAATAATAAAAAACAATTATTTGATATTTATCTTTTTAAAGGTTTCAAGGTATACCACGGTTTGACAAAAATCATGGTTTCAAAAACCACTAAAATTGTCTGTTGTACCATTCCTGTTTTTAATGTCTCATAAAAAGACACAAGGTGCAGGATTCCCTAATGAAGTGTTGCTTAAAATATATTGTTCAATGGAAAAATGTTTTTTTTTTTTTTTACTCAGACTTTTAAAGTTAACAAATTTTAGAGCTATAATTGCAGTAACAAAACACTGCGAAACTGTGATATTTTTGCTAAAGGTTATCATACCAACAAAATTTCACACCGGCACATGCCTAATCACAAGAGAAAGTTTAGCATTACAGCTAGCTTGCATTTACGTGTCAAATTAACATGGGCAGAGCAGTCAATGTTCATAAATATGCGAGAACGTGCTTACTGTATACACAGCTCACTGTGCAGAGCTGAGTTACAGACTGAAAGATATTTAAAATTATAATTATTATTTCCCACATGCATGCAGAGCTTAGGACAAAATTATGCACAATACTGATCATGAGCTGAAATTCACTAAAATATCAAAACTTGGTGTCTATGAATCAATACAGTATCCCCATGCAAAACACCCTTCCCCAACCCCTAGTTTATGGTACATCACTTTACATCGTAACACAGTTACAGTAATGAACTGATTGTCTTTTTAACATGACAAACTTACAATCCGTGTTTTGCAACAAGATCCCCAACGCTGATAGTGATGATCTTTTTTCTTCCGTCTGTAGATAACATGCCTGTATGCTGATATTCAGCCATTATATCTGACGCCTTCCTGGTCAGGAGGGACCGTAATGGTAGAGAGTCGTCAGTCTAATAAAGAATCAAATTAACAGATCAAAAGTTAAGAATATTTGATTTAGTATAAATTAATGATTTAATGAGTTACTACAATGCTCACCTGAATGTTTTCAATCTGGGGAGGCTGAATGGGGATAACTTGTAGGCTTATAACTGTTGCAACGTGAACTTGAAATTTATCATAATCTTGCACAGTTGTGGTGCTGTCACAGTCAATGTACTCTTTGAAGTCCTTGTTATATTTCAGGAACCGTTCTAACTGGTTGGGGAATTCTAAGTAACAATTTTCTAAAATTTGTGAAGCATCACAGATGTGGAAAATCTTTTTGCTTGTTTCTAAATTGTCTTTATAGATGGTAACAAGTACAGATTTGGTCTGTTGTCCAGCGATTAAAGACCCAGGTGCTGCTGGCCCAGGATCATCTTCAGATGGGTCCATTGCTGTTTAATAAATAAATATGCATTATTGTACATTTATTATAGAATGACAAAGGAAATATATTATGATGCATTAACTGTGATACAAGCTATGTCGATTAGCATGACATCATACACACTAATTCTTGAGATGGCATAAAAACACCGATAAAACATTTATCCTTGCAATAGTGTGTTTATTTTCAGATTGCATCAGTCTCTATTTTTTCTGGCTGCATGTTGTCCTGCTGCAACCTTTTTCCATTTTAAGAATTTTCTGAAACTTCATATAATTTTACTTTTAGAGTCTCACTCATGGACGTTTTCATTCCAGTATGAATTAAACATAAAATAGAGTGTTAAACGCTCCATAGCTCACTCACATCGTCCCATTTTCATTAAAAACAGAAAAATAATGATCCTCTCTAAATAAATTTGAAGTACAAGTACAAGTTTATTCCAACTGAGCACACGTTTGAGATAAAACGACGTTAGTAAAGGACTCGGACTATCAAAAAAAAAGAAATGTGTGGCCTACATAACCTACATTTTGGGCAAAGTGTGGTACTGTTCTGACAGTCGAGAGGGTGTGAGCCCCAGCACAAGCAATCATTCGAATTTTCGCGCCAAAATAATTTTGCAAATGATTAACCGTCTATGGCATTTTGACATTAAAGCAAATAGATTTTTAGCCCATGTTAAAAGCGTGCTAAAATGGCGCAAAACATTAACTTACCCCATAATCATTAACTTTAATTTCAGATGACTACAATTGCACTTTTAACATAATCCATACTCCAATTACACCACATTTACACCTATTTTACAATGTTACCGGCACAATTTCAATGTTCACTGACAAGGTGATATTGAGAAAAACTAAGTTAACTTTAAAGGTGCGGTCATATTTACCGTTAATGTCTGGCGGAACTTTGCTTGCAAAATCCAGTCATTTTAATATAAATTATTTCGTAAAATAATATGTTAACTGCTTCGTGCATCGATACACTATAAATGGTCAATATTTTCCAATGTAACGTTACCGTTTTGCCCGTGAAAGTTTGCTAATATTTTAAAGTGCCGTAACAGTTCTGTTGGAAACCAAACTAAACCTATTACCTTAACAGCAGCAGAATATGTAGTTTTCGCAACATACATTTAAGTTAAAAAATGATTTTAGTACAGCTTACCTCAAAAATCTTCTTAGCAGTCACCGTCGCGACTTATCTTCTCCGTCCTCTGCTGCGAAAGGGCGGTTTGAACTGAGGGAAATTCGCTCGTCAAAGTCAAAAAGGCGGTCAATTAAATAAAATGGCGGACTATACCATTACTGTTTACAGGAGTCGAGAGTAGAGCACTGCGCTTTAGTTTTAATAAAAGTCAAGTCATGTCATCAGTTACTCACCCTCATGTCGATAAGGCTTTTTTCATATTTTCATGAAACTTGAGTGAATTCTGTCCTTCTATTCGCCAACTTCAAAACGTCCTTAAAGATATCATAAAATAAATCCACGTGAACTTCAAGTCTTCTGAAGAGACACCACTTTATGTGATGATCAGAATTAATTCAGGCTTTTATTCGTTTAAAAACCACGGACATAAACTCAACCAGACACGTGATTATGAACATCGCTGGTTCTTGTGAGCCAACAGGTTTATGAATAAAGCCCAAAATTAAATAGTCAATTTATGTAGCACACGATAAAAGAGATTACAAAATGACCAGTCGATCCTTCAGACTTTGGGTTGGCTACTGTTCAAATTGTTGACCCATTAAAAAACGACATTGAATGTGTAAAGCAGATCATTCTACACACATTGTGTTGGATGTTGTGAACAAATTCAAAGGATGTGTTAATTCAAAAACTACACATAATTATGTGTAAAACAGCTGAATTCTTCCAACACATTTTGATTTAATATTTACCCAAAATGTGTAAACTAGAGTGCTACACATAATTTGTGTAATTTTTCTACACAGTTCTTCTAAGAGTGTAGGAGTGAATGGAAGTCTGTAGCATAATGGTTGTCTAGATGAATGTTGAAATCACCAAAGACTAAGAGTGGAGTGCCATCCTCCACGAAAGAGGACAGCAGCCCGTCCAGCTCCTTTAGGAATGTGGCTAGAAGTTGGCCAGGGGGACGGTAAATTACCACAATCTGGAGTTTTATAGGAGCTATCACAGTAATCGCATGATATTCAAATTAGTTGTAATTGCAAAGGGAAGAGTGGGTTGAGTATTTTCAATTGTTTGAAATGAGCAGAACAGTGCCCCCACCCGGTCAACTTGACGTGGGGTGTGAGAGAAAGATAAATTGTTAGAAAGGGCAGCTGGGGTTGCAGAGTCTTCTGGACGAATCCAGGTCTCAGTCAAGCCCAAGATGCTGAGTGTGGATTGTAAATAAAAGCATAATGAAGTCTGCTTCGTTGACAGCTGACTGACAATTTCAGAGAGCCACGAAGAAAGAGGTGTAGTAGAAGATGTAGAGATAGGGGGCAGGTTAGCAGGAGTACGATGCCGTGATGTTAGAGCGTGGTTGAGAGACAACCGGAATGGTTTGGAAACACATGATAGAGGTGGTAGGATAGAGGATTGCAAAGGAGAGTGTGAGGGAAGATATAAATGATACTTAAGTGTGTTGCTTGGTGTCGTTGCTTGGTTAAAGTCGCACAGGAAAAAGTTGTCAGTCTTTACACTCGTCGGTCTTCACACGAGGAGGCTGAACGCTTCAAATAAATACACGGACATCAAATAAATATACAGTCTAAGAGACTAGAGTAAAAACAGCTGATTCTGATTAGCCCAGCCAATAGCCTAAATGAGTGCTAATAGCTCAAGATGAAACTAACACTTTGCCATGGAGCAATGGAGGTGCAAATTATTATAATTACCAGTAAGTGCAATCAAATAAACCTCAACAAAAATGTAGAATAGAAATAGGTAGGAAACGAAGTATTCCTTCCAAGCAGCAAGTAAATAATTTAAACAACAGATCTACGAACAAGTATTACAATAATTACAAGCTGCCGTCCGTCTCTTCTGGTGACTAATCGGCTTCTCCTTAGGTTAAAGAGATGGGTCTTTAATCTAGATTTAAAATGACAGAGTTTGTCTGCCTCCCAAACAGTTTTAGGTAGATTTTTCCAGAGTTTGGGAGCTAAATAGAAAAGGGATCTGCTGCCCGCAGTTGATTTTGATATTATAGGTATTATCAAATGGCCAGAGTTTTAAGAATGGAGTGGACGTGGAGGACTATAATGCGATAAGAGAGGCTCATACTTCCTGGTTCTAGTAAGGACTCTAGCTTTGCATTTTGAACCATCTGTAGTTTGTTTATTAAGCCCAAAAAAGCATTATAATAATCTAATCTTGAGGTTATAAACACATTAATTAGCATGTCTGTATTTGACATTGAGAGCGTAGGTCTCAGTTTAGATCTATTTTTAAGATTCAAAAATGCAGTTTTACAAATGCTAGAAACATGGCTGTCAAAAAAGAGATTGCTTTCAAATAGCTCATCTAGGTTCTTGACTGATGACGAAGAATCGACAGAGCAGCCATCAAGTGTTAGACATTCTTCTATGTTATTACTTATGGACAGGGCCGGCCCATGGCATAGGCGGAATAGGCAAATCCTAGGATCCATAGGGGTGCCAAAACTGAGAAATGAGTGAAGAGTTTATTTTTATTTTCATTACCACTTCTACTTCAATACTATAAATTTAAAATTTTACACAAAAAGCGATCGTCCCACAAAAACATCAATTTTATTTCTCTCCACAGTTCGACGCATGATCTTCCCACACACAGCCGCACTTCCAAATACACCAGTTGCCTGATTGTAAAAGATGTTCAATTATAAATTATCACTGTGTCAAAAAGACCAAAGCCCTCTGGTGCCCAGGGAAGAAAAAAAAGAGAAGAAGAAAAATGGGACAAAGACAGAGGTAATGTGATGCAATGAATGATTACGATCAAATAAACTAGCCCTTAAATGCATGAATGTTTCGCCAATCATGATATTTGTGTCTTTAGAGGCCCGTATATATCCAGCAGGGGCGAATCTCTGCTGCAATAGCAAAAAAAAGAGATTTTGAGGACAATTACAGAAGAATAAAATACAGCATATTTCGTTACCTTTTTGAAATTGGAAGGGTTCAATTTTAGCAGATGGTTTTACCATCGCTGTCACTGTCAGAGCGCAGTTCCACTGGCTCATATTGACGATCTCTACCATATTCTCAAAACGATCGTTTTCAAAAATGTCAAAATCAATATTTTGATCACTGGCTGCTTATTCACCACATCCACCATCAAATGACAATTATATTTATATTTCACTGCATAGTAATTGCTCTGCAGTAAAGCCATTCAAACCAGTTCTGATGATATTCTCTTGTTTGATGCCTGCGGTAATTTTGAGTGAAACATCACGTCATTGAGTATCAAACAGTATCACATCGAGGAAGAAAGAATCTGTGCACATTGAGTCATCAGATATGTTGGAATATAGTTGTGCAGGAAAAATATATTTACACATTTGAAAAAAAGTTAATCAGAAAACAGGCATTATTTTTTGTTTTATTGTTGTTTTTGTTATATCGTTTATAATGCATATATTGAGGAATAGCCTACTAAGAAAGTTGATGTCTAACTTTTAAAAGAGGGAGAAGGTAGTAAATAATCTCCCGGTTCGCTAAAGATTAGATGTAGCCTATGCATTTAAGGGCTCTAGAGGAGGTAAAAGTTTGTGAACAACCTATGTTAGCCTAGTCTAGAAAGCCTATAGACTAAAAGTTTAAAATAGGATACTAATAACAATCTCAGTTTTTATATGGACAATGCATTCCATAAATTTCTCAATTTGGTGTTTCACCGGGCCGTGAATAAATATAGAGCTGAATATCATCAGCATAACCCTGTGTTTCCTGATGATATTTCCCAAGGGTAACATGTAAAACATGAAAAGTAATGGCCCTAGTACTGAGCTTTGAGGTACTCCATTACTGCACTTGTGATCGATATGATACCTCTTCATTCACTGCTGCAAATTGATAGCTAATAGAGAGATACAACCACGATCGGATGATAAGAGCAGGTTATTTGTCACTCTAATGACAGCAGTCTCTCTAATATAAGATGGCTTAAATCCTGACTGGAAATCCTCACAGACATATTTTTTCTCAAAGAAGAATACAATTGTGAGGATACTACCTTTTCTAGTATCTTTGACAGAAAAGGGATGTTTGAGATCGGTCTGTAGTTCACTAGATCTTTGAGGTCAAGTTGTGTTTTTTTAATGAGAGGCTTCATAACAGCCAATTTAAAGGTTTTGGGGGACATATCCTAATGAAAATGACGAATTAATAATTAGCGTTGTTCAGATTCCGATATTAGTATCGGAAATTCCTCTGATACCACAAAAAATGCTGGCATCGGCAAGTACTTTAACCCACGTTCCGATACGATGCCATGTTCTTACACGAGACCTATAGTTATGCCCGCTAGCTTTGCTTTATGCTGCAAATCGGAAATCAACTCTTCTTCGCAACCACTATTTAGAGCAGCAAAGAAGAAATACAAACGTGTTGGCACATTGCCAGAAAATCACTTGCATATGCAATGAAATCGTCACCCTGGGCGACTAAATTAGGTCTAATATTAGCCACGGGCTAATAAGTGCTCAGATTTTACTCGCCAGTGTGAGAGTTGGAGGCTGTGTATATGTTTAGCACAGATATATTTTCATCAACTCTGACCGCATCAGTTTCACTCTCCGTCAAGCAATCTGTGCTATTATTCAGTTTATCTGAATGCATGGATGCGCAGCGCACCTGTATTTGACGTACCGTAAGCTCTAGTTTGAGGCACACGACTCGCCGTCGCTTTGCTTTTTTCCTCACATGCAGAAAGAGAGAGAGAGGGAGCAAGAGAGACTTACATGTAGCGCGTCAGTTCTGTATGGTATGTAAACAATATTCTTTGTTGTATTTTCCTGTCAAAATAACGGAGTTCGTTTGGAATTCATCAGCATTTAAGAAATACCGGGTTCTCTGGTAGTAAGCCGAGCTAATGCGCAAAACGGCAATCTCATTGGCTGGCACTAACCTATTATCGTCCCTGTTTTGATTTCAGCAAATCAGTTCGAGCCAATGCAGACAATGTGATTAATATTCATGAATTCAGCAGCTCGTTAATCATTAGAGCATTTTATATTGTTCTTAGTAGAATTCATAGTATGATTATTATCTTATTATCTTATCAGTATTATTGATAGTTTTGTCCGTATGTTTTACAGAAACACTGAAAAAAAAAGCACCACCACCAGCCTAAATTCAGTTAAAATGACTAATGTGCATTCATACATGTTTACCAAGTTTTAATGAGCAGCATAGATGGCGCCGAGGATGGCAGCCGTGTTGCGTGCTCCGAGAAAACTGTGCAGTTTTTCGTATGTTTTATTTGTTTTTTTGTTGTTTTACGTGTTAGATGTTGTTAGTATAACTGTCTACGATAGAGACACGCTTTTGAACATTGGTTCCTCCGTCGTGCAACGCAAACCGGACTTTGAGTTTTTGAATGCCGGTGGATTGTTCACAGACACGGCACCTGAGCCCATTGTCTGGGTCGCGCAATTGAGGAAACGCCGCCGATGCCGAAAAAGAGGAAAAAGAGCTGGCGTTCTCGTCAGACTGAGACGCCGTGCTTTCCGACATCCTCTTCCAACCATTTTGCTGGCTAACGTTCAGTCACTGGATAACAAACTCTGTGAACTGCAGGCGCGCATCTCATACCAACGAGAAACAAGGGACTGCTGCGTTATTTGCCTCACAGAAACCTGGATGTCTGCTATGGTTCCAGACTCAGCCATCGAGCTCACGGGCTTCTCCGCACTGCTCGGATAGAGCAAAGGAGCTCACAGGAAAAGCAGAGGTGGAGGTGTTTGTTTCTATATTAACAACTTGTGGTGTGATGAAAGGAACATACACTCTATTAAATCCTTCTGCTCCCCTGATCTGGAATTTCATACGCTTCTGTGCCGACCATTCTGGCTACCGAGGGAATTTACAGCAATCATAATCATGGCTGTTTATATCCCCCCAAGCCAACACAGACCAGGCACTCAAGGAACTGTACAGGAATATAAGTGAGCAGGAAACAACGCACCCAGATGCAGCTTTTGTTATCACGGGGGACTTTAATAAAGCCAACTTCAGAACAATAGCTCCAAAATACTTTCAACCATCAACACCATCAACACGCGTGGAGATCGTACACTCTACCATTGTTACTCCCCCTTCCGGGACGCATACAAGTCTCTCCCCCGCCCACCTTTCGGCAAATCGGATCACTCTTCCGTTCTGCTCCTGCCTGCTTATAGGCAGAAACTGAAATGTGAAGCACCCGCCCTCAGGACAGTCCAATGCTGGTCGGACCAATCGGACGCTATACTACAGGACTGTTTTGATCACGTGGACTGGGACATGTTCCGGGCAGCGTCTGATGACGACATAGAGGCGTATTCAGATACGGTCACGTGTTTCATCAGGAAGTGTATAGATGATGTAGTTCCGACCAAAACAATCCGTATCTACCCCAACCAAAAACTGTGGATTAACAGCGATGTTCGATCAGCCTTGTCAGCGCGGACATCTGCCTTTAAATCCGGAAACAAGCCAGTTACGATCTCAGGAGATCCATCAAAGCAGCCAAACGAACATATAAAAACAAAGTTGAAGAACATTTCAACAACAATAATCTAAGAAGCATGTGGCAGGGCATTAACAACATCACAGGCTTTAAAGGGAATAAACTCAGGCCCGTTGCTCTGACCCCCATCTTCAGCAAGTGTTTTGAGAAGCTCGTCAGAGAACACATCTGCTCTGTGCTGCCTGCTTCACTGGACCCAATACAATTTGCATACCGCAGTAACCGTTCCACAGATGATGCTATTGCCTTCACCCTGCACACTGCTCTCTCCCACCTGGAAAATAAGAACACCTATGTGAGGATGCTGTTTGTGGATTATAGTTCGCATTTAACACCATAGTGCCTGCCACACTGGTTGCGAAGCTCCAGACTCTAGGACTGAACAGATCTCTGTGCAGCTGGATCCTGGACTTCCTGACAGGCAGAAGTCAGGTGGTCAGAATGGGCAACAACACATCATCTCCCTGATCCTCAACACTGGTGCTCCGCAGGGCTGCGCCTCAGCCCACTCCTGTACTCCCTGTACACACACGACTGTACAGCAACACACAGCCCAATGTCATCGCCAAATTTGCTGATGACATTAACGGTGATAGGCCTGATCACCGACAACGATGAGACGGCCTACAGAGAGGTGAGTACCCTGACTAAATGGTGTCAGGAGAACCACCTCTCACTCAACATCGACAAGACCAAGGAGCTGGTGGTGGATTACAGGAGACAGAGCAGAGAACACACACCCATCACCATCGACAAGACACCTGTGGAGCGGGTGAGCAGCTTTAAGTTCCTCGGCGTTCACATCACCGAGGATCTCACATGGTCTGCTCAGCAGATGCAGTGCTGAAGAAGGCACATCAGCATCTCTTCTTCCTGAGGCGGCTGAGGAAGTTTGGAACGAGCCCCAGAATCCTCAGGTCCTTCTACACCTGCACTGTGGAGAGCATCCTGACCGGCTGCATCACCGCCTGGTTTGGAAACAGCACCGCTGGCAACCGCAGGGTTTCTGCAAAGGGTCGTGCGAACTGCCCGCCACATTGTTGGAGGTGAGCTTCCCTCCCCAGGATATCTACACCAGGCGGTGTACAAGGAAAGCCCGGAGGATTATCAAAGACTCCAGCCACCCGTCCCACAGACTGCTCTCTCTGTTGCCCTCAGGGCGACGTTTCCGCAGCATCCGATCCCGCACTAGCCGACTGAGGGACAGCTTTTTCCGGCTGATGAACAGCCAGAAATAACTCACCTACATCACACTCCCACTCACACAACATGCCATGCACTGCACATTAACACAGTTCAACTGGACTACACGCACACACTGCACTAACACAACCTATCTGCTATCACTGGACACCATACAATGCACATCCACGACACTGCATATGCATAATCTGTTGCACCTTTGCACAACTATCTGCTGCTCAACCAATCTGCTGTTAATTTATAATCTGTTGCACCTTCACATTATCACTATGTATAGACTACATAATGTATAGATAGTGTACATAATCTAGATAGGCCCATACGGTGTATAATGTGTAGTTGATAACTAAGTATGTCTTTATAGTACACTATGTGTACTGAGTATATGTATGTGTATTTTGCACATTGTCTTCTGTACAGTCTGTAAATATGTACTGTCCATATGTAAATTGTTGTTTTTTTTTGCACTGTCTGGAGCACGCTCTTAAGAATTTCACTCACCAAGGCACTTGTGCTGTGGTGATGTGACAATAAAAGTGATTTTATTTTATTTTATTTGATTCTAATTACTAAAGTTCTATCATTAAATAGTACTTGATAATCATAATATATGTATAATGCTTGACTGACTGATGTTAAGAGTGTACATTTAGATATTTAAAAAGCTGTGCCATTTTCTAAACATTATAATTTTTTTGTTAACTCACCAGACTCTATATGGTGAAGCACACCATCAAATTATTGTATAAATTCATACAGGGCTTGTTGTACATAAATCTGTATAACCAGAAACATACCTAGGTATCGAATCAGTACTTGGTATCGGCCGATACCCTGAGCCTAGGTATCGTAATCGGTATCGGGAAGGGAAAAAGGGTATCGGAACATCTCTATTAATGATAGCCAAAAGAGTATCTATGTCTTCTGGAAGCACCACTTTTAGTAGTTTAGATGGAATAGGGTCTAACATACGAGAAGTTATTAATGTAATTTCGGGAGGAGTACGCCTATCTAATCTTCCCATGAACATCCAAGTATGAAAGGCAGCCTCTTACCACTTACCACGTTGTCAGTTCTTTCGGCATTGCTTTCGGCATTGTCCCTGCCCTGTCCCGTGAACAGCGACCCAACCCAACGAACTCCAGCACTCAACCTCCAGCGGGCAATGCCTCGCAAAGACACTCTTTATCCGATTCCTTTTTCTGTTTATAGCAAGGGTTCAAGCCCATCACGACCTCCTGCAGATCTGCCCAGCTACCTCCATCGAACACGCTTCTTCCGCCCGGGTAGGCACCCGTTCTCCTACCCGGTTCAGCTCCTTACATCACCCATATGACAGGTAAACCACTTTTCATCTGGAATCCAACATTACTATTGCCATCTGGAATCTAAAGCTACCATCACTAAAATAGGAACGCAGACAGTCAGTTGTTTGAGGCACACTCACCGCCCAAAATTATTTTCCCACACTCACAACAGGAATTGCTCACCAGATGCTTGTCCGTCGCTGCTCCGAGTGATCCTCCTTTCTATCCTGAAAACATTTAGATGGTCTGTTGCCTAAGCGGTATTCCCATGTGTAATATTTTTGAATGCACAACATCATGTATGCGTAAAGTTACGCCTTAGCGTGTGTGCGCTACTACTCTACAGCGCACGGTAATATCATCAATCTGGGCAAACAATCCAATCCAATCGAACGGCGCTCTAGCCGTTGAAGAGTTGCCGATTGGTCCTGGGCCGGCATATCGTTCCCTCTCACCTGTGTTGCCAACTTAGCAACTGTGTTGCTATATTTAGCGACTTAAAATACAGTATGAGCACAGAGAGACAAACAAGTGTAAACGGCAATACGATGACGTCAGGAATATGCTAATTATGCGTATGACGTCATTTAGCGACTTTCCAATCTGGCCTTACCTACTCCCCATTGAAAAAAGTTGGCAACACTGCTTCTAATTCTATCCTGTGAGTTTTTCAAATTATGTTCTCAAAAGATGTTTTCGACCACCATTGTGACCCGACCAGATCCCAGAAGTCACAGCTCTAGTCAATCGCATGTTTTAGCACTCGGTCAAAGTTTACAAGAGCTATAAATCACTTGACATTGTGCATAGGCTTGGTTGAATCGATATTATCCGCTTTAAATATCGACATGCAATTCACCATGCTTGCTAATGTTTCACAAGCCATTATCCAAACATTGCACAAAGCATATTGTTTACCATGCAATACTGCCGCTGCAGTGCCCTGCCCAACTTGATACTACTGCCACAGCGCCATTTTTTGGGGGGGCTTCAAAAGGTTCATACTGTTTACATCTTCGCACGTGACGCTGAAGTGGCCTGCCTACTAGAAACAGCCGCTGCAATGCCCTGCTTAACTAGATGCTGCTGCTGCAGCTCCGTGCTAAATCCGATACGAGCACTGCAGTGCCCTGCTTAATTAGATGCTACCGCCTTAGCTCTGCATTCAATCTGAGACTGCCGCTGCAGTGCCCCGCTCATTTGATGCCACCGCTGCGGTGCCCTGCTCATTTGATACTACCGCTGCAGTGCCCACTTAATTAGATGCTGCCGCCGCAGCTCTGGGCTCAATCTGAGATCGCCTCTGCAGTGCCCCGCTCATTTGATACCGCCGCTGTGGTGCCCTGCTCATTTGATACTGCTGCTGCAGTGCCATGCTTATTTGGATGCTGCCACCGCAGCTCTATGCTCAATCTGAGACTGCCGCCGCAGTGCCTTGCTCATTTGATACTACTGCTGTGGTGCCCTGCTCATTTGATACTGCTGCTGCAGTGTCCTGCTTAATTAAATGCTGCCGCCGCTGCTCTGTGCTCCATCTGAAACTGCTCTGCAGTAGCGGTTGCACAGACTACTCGACTAGTCTACTAGTCGACTTCAGTGCTCTGCCATGACGCTTTAAGCTTGAAGTCGACTAGTCGCTGGTCCTATAGAGGAGGCAATGAGATAATAAATCCACATGTATGCTCCATTTCCAAACAGTTACAATTACAAACTAATTCATACTCTGAATGCACTCTGCAAGACATATGCGATTATATTACTGGATGCTCGAAATTGAATGGCAGAATGCACGTTTAAAATAGCTTATTGTGCAGGTAAGTTAATGCCCTGCTGCACTGTAAGGCACACACAAAGGCTACAGACAGTAGCGCGTACAATACATCACGAGCAGATCGCGCGCACAGAATCATTCAGTGCGAAAATGTATTGTCAACACTGTTATGTGATTTCTCGATAAAATAGCTTAGAAACTGAAAAGTTCAAGCATATATTTCTTAATAACTAAATCCCACAGCTTCACTACTAGTAGAGAGATGCTGCCAGGTAGAATTAATTCACACACGCAATTGCTCTCAATAATGCATTCATTCATATGAATGTAATCTTTACTGTAGTACTTATATGTATCTGATTTAGAATGAGCAGGAATCTGTGAGAAATATAACGACCCAAAGACTAAAGAACTGATCAAAATAAGCTGTTATAGGTGAATGTGGGCAGCACTGTGTCATATTTCATAGCTGTGCACAAGGTGTTTGTCACAGCTCCAAACTTATTAGTTCATTAATGACGTCATCAGTGACTAGTCGACTTCGACTTGACTTTCATCACATAAAAGTTGACTTAAAAACATCTGAAGTCATTCAACCCCTACTCTGCAGTGCCCCACTCATTTGATACTGCCGCAACGGTGCCCAGCTCATTCGATACTGCCACTGCAGTGCCCTGCTCATTTGATACCACCACCGCGGTGCCCTGCCACCTACGGGACTTCAACGTAGCATGCACTGCACTTTAACACAATAATACTCTGCCAAAATCCATTCACCAATCATTACACCTGCAACCACTCTGTGTACATCTGTGGATTATGTTTGTATGTTATGCATTTTTTGTATGTTATGCTTTACATAGTGTATATACTGCATATTAAAGTGTACAGTTATGTGTAAAGTGTCTAAATGTGTACAATGTTATTTGTTAAACATGTGTTTGTTATTTGCTAAATGCATCAATTATATTCTGCGCTGTCTGGAGCACACTCACAGGCTTTTCGCTCGCCACGGTTGGTGATGTGGCAATACAAGTGATTCTATTTGGTTTGCTCATTTGATACTGCCACTGCAGTGCCCATTTTCTTGGGGCTTCCGAATGTCCGAACAACCTTTGATTGCCTAAGAAGACATTACCCCTTGAATTAGTAACTCTTGCTCGTTGTCTGATTTAGCATGCATGTTTTGGGGCTATCGGAGCTCGAGTGGTATGGTCTCTCTGAGCCCTCCATTGCAGACATCAAGCCAAATCTGTTTACCATTAATGCTAAGATTATATGGTCACACAAACTTGTGAATTGAAGTTATAACATAATTTCGGGAGGAGTACGCCCATCTAATCTTCCAATAAACATCCAAATATAAAAGGCAGCCTTTTACCACTTGCATTGTCAGTTCTTTCGGCATCCCTCCTCCTCCCCATCTCCTCCTTTTATGCATATTCATTCATGCATTTATTTATTTATTTATTCATCTATTCATTATCTATCCATTTATCTGTCCATCTACCTATCTCTTTCCGTGTAGGGGGGCCTAACGGAGCTCGAGTGGTATGGTCTCTCTGAGCCCTCCATTGCAGACATCAAGCCAAATCTGTTTACCATTAATGCTAAGATTATGTGTTTCACACAAACTCGTGAAATGTTGTTGATTTAGCTGATTTAACAAGTTTATATAATTCTTCCTCTCCAACAGTAGAGAAGGAGTGGAATTGTTCCTCAGAGGATCTACAGTGCACTATTTGATGTGATTTTGACTATACTTGTTAGGACTAAATGTCCTCACTTACAGGTGCTGGTCATATAATTAGAATATCATCAAAAAGTTGATTTATTTCACTAATTCCATTCAAAAAGTGAAACTTGTATAATGTATACATTCATTCCACACAGACTGATATATTTCAAGTGTTTATTTCTTTTAATTTTGATGATTATAACTGACAACTAATGAAGTTTCACTTTTTGAATGGAATTAGAGAAATAAATCAACTTTTTGATGACATTCTAATTATATGACCAGCACCTGTATATTGTGAAATACTTTGACAACCCAACTAGCCAGGACATTTTACTGGTCCTCAATAGTTTTCTAAATATTTAGATGTATTAGTGCTCTGCACATGTTTCTGTGATGGGTAAGTAGGGTTTGGATTATAGAAAATATAATTAACCTGATGGAAAATCAATGAAAGTCTATGCAATGTCCTCACTACGATGGCCAAATACATATGTTATGTGTGTGCATATTAAATAGGCTATATAATGTAAATATATTCCACCATTTTTCTTAATTTTTTAAGGTTGTGCAACTATTCTATCATTAAATTACATGCACATTTAAGAGCACTTATAACTGGACTTTGATCGTTTTATGACATTGATTATTATTTAGAAGAAGAAAAAATATACCTTTTGGCTTGTTTATCTACTGACTGATAATATTCAGTACTCATATTTGTATTTATTTATTTTTTACTTTCTCAAATTAAATTAAATTAAATTAAATTAAATTAAATTAAATTAAATTAAATTAAATTAAATTAAATTAAGCTTCATCATCACTCTTCATGACTCACTTCCCAGGCACTGACACAGGGTGTCTGATGAGAAAACTCAACTGGCGCCAAAGTTTCATGAAGCCTGAGTTCAAGACCTTATATCATCAAATGCTGTCTACGTTCTTAACTGTGATGCAGGTCATAGCTCATGCCAGAGGACTACAGAGGAAACGGAATGGAACTGAACTGTGTGTGTGTGTGTGTGTGTGTGTGTGTGTGTGCTCTATCATACCGTCATTGCCCTTCTTATACATTTGCCAAAAACTGAATCATCTCTTGCAACATTCCAAGAAAGTGGATGCATTTTTCATTGTTTGGAATTCCTCAAACACCACTGTTACAGGGAGCACAAAAATCAAAGTCATTCTAGCTTAGGGTGGCCATTTTCATAACACCAAAAAGGAGGAAATTTTGCGGCATTTAGTGAGGCAAAAATAATTGCATAGGACTCTGGTGTACTCACAACTACAATACAATTTTGTCCATCATATCGATGGTATCATGATACAGTGATTCTGAAATAGCCTTCTCTATTCATTGCCAGACAATTTGATCTACAATATATCTTGATGTAGTACCTATGTGTAACAGAAGAGGCAAAAAAGTGTTTGTTCACAGTATTTGTATTTATTCAAGACATTGTGATGTCTGTTTCAAAAACTGACCACTGAGATGAACCTGTTTTGCAAAGTGCACAGTGCCTGAAAATATACAATTTCTGGACTTCTGGAAATAATAGAAATACATAAATACACTTCACATCGACACAGTGTGCAAAATCCATGAAAAGCGTCTCTACTGCTTTTTGAAATAAATTAGTGCTCTTTTGTCCATTCCGGATTAAATGAGGTCTGACGTTTTGGCATGTTAACGTTATGATATGACGTAGCCAGCACGTGGAGGCTTTTTTACGTTTTTAACCAATGATATATAAGATATTTATTTGACACCGCTTTCAGCTAATCATTTGTTTGACAAGAGATCTTACGGCATTAGACGATATGCTGCTGCGTCCCCAAAAAGCTTTTTTTAGGCAGATTCAGAGCAACTCCAAAAAGGAGGACAAATGAGTATCCGGCTTGAGGCTGCGCCGGACGCCGGACAGAGGGCTTAAAATCCGGACTGTCCGGCCAAAATCCAGATGTATGGCCACCCTATTCTAGCTGCAGGTAGCCTGTGATAAGGATGCATTTTGCAAATTTGAGGGAGTACTCGTCTGTTCCAAAACACCTTGAACAGTGTCATCAAATAAGATATTACTCACAACTCACGTTGGTGATTGATTTGACTAAAACAACACTCATCCTGCACCACCACATACTGCATTAGAAAACAAATACAACACCTTGGAAACCTTCCACAACACCCTTGAATTATATCAGCTAATCATATCACTCATAATTTATTCACAAAATAACAGACACAAAAGAGAGTAAAGGAATCCCTTGTAAAGTACACCTTTAAAAAAGTACTTACAGAAATAGCTACTTCAAAATAATATAATTAATATAAATAGAATTTCATAATTACTTTAGCTGTCTTTGATGTGGTTAAAGTTACTGCTGAATGCACATATAGTAAACTAAAATATATACTTTAATATAATTTATATTGAAACTTGATAAAGATACTGTATATATATATATATTAATGATCACTGTTACACAACAATAAATAATGCATATCACTCTGTCCCACGGGCAGTTTTGGGGCTCTCTGATCACGGCCTGGTTAATCTTTTACCAACCTACAGGCAGAAATTAAAATCTGCTAAACCTGTGGTAAAGAGTGTAAAGAGATGGGCCAACGAGACCGAGCGGGTTTTACAAGCCTGTCTCGACCTTACTGATTGGAGTCCACTCCCACTCTGGACACCTCTCCAAACAACCATTAACACCTCCAGCAACCCCCCTCTCCTTCGCACCCGCAATTCAGATCAGCGAAGACGAGGTATGCCAGGTCTTCCAGAAGCAGAAAAGGAAAAAAGCTCCAGATGGTGTCACACCTGCCTGTCTGAAATCCTGTGCTGACCAGCTGGCCCCCATCTTCACAAAGATCTTTAACAGATCACTGGAACTGTGTGAAGTCCCTTCATGCTTCAAACGCTCCGCCACCATCCCCATCCCCCCAAAAATCCAAAATTATAGGACTAAATGAATACAGGCCTGTGGCTCTAACGTCTGTGGTCATGAAGTCATTTGAAAAACTGGTGCTGGACCATCTGAAGGACATCACCATACCCTCGCTGAACACACTCAAAACAGTGGAGATGATCGTGGACTTCAGGAGAAACCCCTGCTCTCCCCACTCACCATCATGAACAGCACTGTGACTGCAGTGGAGTCATTCAGGTTCTTGGGCACCACCATCTCCCAGGAACTGAAGTTAGACAATCACATAGACTCCAATGTGAAAAAGGCCTAGCAGAGGCTGTACTTCCTTTGCCAGCTGAGGAAGTTCAACCTGTCACAGGAGCTGCTGCAAAAGTTATCCTTTGAAGTTCCTCTGCCATCATTTAATCCGTCCTCTGCACATCAATAACTGTCGGGTTCAGCTCAGCTACCAAATTTTACCACAGAAGATTACAAAAGGTAGTCCAGACTGCTGAGCGAATACTTGTTGTACTTATCCAGGGTGAGCATCCAGCATACTCCAGCATACTCTCTCTTTGAACTGTTTCTGTCTGGTCGACTCTACAGAGCTCTGAGTACCAGAACGATCAGACACAGGAACAGTTTCTTCTCTCAGGCAATCCATCTTATGTACACTAATAATAATTGACAATAATTTTGGTACACACACTATTTATACATTGATACACTTATTTATCTAACAAACATACTTAGTCTACACTTCAATTGCACATAATATACCTGTACATACAAAACTGTCCTTTGTTATATACCTGTACATACAATTGCCCATTTTTATATTGCTATTCCTTACTTACTTGTTGTTTTTAATTATTATTTTTATTACTTGTGTTTTTTGTTCTGTCACTGTCATTCTGTGGCACTGCGGTAGATTCTGTCACAAAAACAAATTCCTCGTATCTGTAAACATACCTGGCAATAAGGCTCATTCTGATTCTGATTCACAATGTTTTATTTTAAAATGATATTGAATAACACTACAGTTAAAAAAAAAAAATTTTAGTTTGTTAGTCAACATATGAAAATAAGTGCACAATAAAATATTTTTCAAAGAATGATATGAAATAAAAAAATAATTTAATTCAACTTTTATTTTGGAATAATTGCAAAGTGCACTTTTAAGTGTTAAGACACATTAATGTGTACATGCTTTAAGTTCACTTCAGTGGCCTTTTATTTCACTAATAATATATTTTCTGTAAGTGATGTGTTCTGTAAGTAATAATATATATTCTGTAAGAATATCATGCTTCTCAATTCCAAAACTAAGTTTCAACAATGACCTCATTATTCCTGTAGCATTGTTAAACGAATGTTGCATGTCATCTTTGTTGTTGTTTCTCTCTGTCTCTGTCTCAGTGACCAGTTTTGGTCAGGAAAGTCTAAAGGAGCATTTAAGGTGTCAAATTGCAGTGGAGCAGCACATTCCTGTGAGCTTCCAAAGGAATTCCACAGGTGCTTTCAGTTGTTTAGTGTTATTCAGCACACAGTGTCACATTCTTCCAGTGATTCACTGCGCTGAGTGGAAGAGGAAATGGATAAGGCCACATTGTTAGATTATGACTAGAAACTACGAGTCTGAGGTGGAGTATGGTGACCAGAGCAATCGTTAACTTATTATGAAGTACAATAATATGTCTCAGGTTAAATCATTTTATAACTGGCATACAGAGTAATTTAACTAATTCGTATTGGCTCTTAGTTAATAAATCTGACATGTATGAAATACATTTGCTTGGAAAACAAAGATGATATAATCATACAAGATGGACCGTAATCCTCACAAATCTTGATTTATCTGAAAAACTGCCACTTTTTTATCATCTGTCCATGATGGAAGACTTAACAAACATTTGCATTATAAATTGTTTTATGTTTTTGACTTCAGCAGGACATATAATCTGTGAGGTGCCATAGTTTAGTAGACCGTAACATCACTCTGGAATTTCCTGCCCCCCTGCAGTGACTTTTAATGTTTAATATTTCTCCAGTTCATAGAGTGAACAACATGTTATTTAGTGGAACAGTTGCTGTATAAATATCATACATTCCATTTTATTCCTTGTGAAAATTATTCATGATGCTTTGAAACATATCAAACCATTAAACTAGCCTAAAAAGTCACACTTTGAAAAGGTGCCATGGTATTTTATAAGAAAATATGCACTGTTATGCTTTGCTTGGTTTTACATTTTCATAATGATTATGCATTTTAGAGCACACACTTGCTGGAAGAGAAGCTAATGTAAGAGGATCTTCCACCAGTTTTTTTCTAGCACACATTTCCAAAAAAAAAATCTTTCTCAGGTCACAATATTTTGCATATTCGAATCAGTGACATTTGTTAACAGGAGTGGGCTGATATGATTAAAGGCTGACAAATGATGCAGCCATTATCTCCGATGAGTGGGTTTCTTTTGTAATTTGCATATTTAGTTAATGTTATCTCATTTTGCTAGCGGCAAAATGCCTAGTCACTCATCTGAGATGGTAAGACTTTAGTTTAGGTACAAGTTCTTACTGATAACTTACTGTGCTTATTATCATGCATGTTACTAGAATATTGGCTGTTTGTTACTATTATAAAGCACATATTAATGCCCTGTTCTTATGCCAACCTACAGGCAAAAACTTAAATCTGCTAAACCTGGAGTAAAGACTGTAAAGAGATGGACCAACGAGACAGAGTGGATTTTACAAGCCTTTTTAAAAGCCGTTTTTGTTATTTATTATTATATTTTAATTGTCTGTGTGTTGTTGTTGTCCCTGGGAAGCTAATGACACTAAAACAAATTCCTTGTATGCGCAAGTATACTTGGCAATAGAAGCTTTTTCTGATTCCGATTATGTTCTGCGTGACCACATCAGCAGCAAATTAGGAGTATCAAATCAAATCAAATCACTTTTACTGTCACATCACCACAGCACATGTGCCTTGGTGAGTGAAATTCTTGAAAGTGTGCTTCAGACAGTGCAGAAACAATTTACATATAGACAGTACATACTTACAGACTTATACAGAAGACAATGTGCAGAATGCACATACATATACTCAGTACACACAGTGTACTATTTAAGACATACTTACAATTACCAATACATGTTATGCACCATATGTACACATTTTACATTATGTACACATACGTATATATGCACAATAGTATGTGAAAAAAGTTGCAGTTTGCAGTTGCCAACGGTGCTGTTTCCAAACCAGGCGGTGATGCAGCCAGTCAGGATGCTCTCCACAGTGCAGGTGTAGAAGGATCTGAGGATACTGGGGCTCATTCCAAACTTCCTCAGCCGTCTCCGGAAGAAGAGGCGCTGATGTGCCTATTTCAGCACTGCATCTGTGTGAGCAGACTATGTGAGATCCTCAGTGATGTGAATGCAGAGGAACTTAAAGCTGTTTACCCGCTCCACAGGTGTCTTGTTGATGGTGATGGGTGTGTGTTCTCTGCTCTGTCTCGAAATCCACCACCAGCTCCTTGGTCTTGTCGCTGTTGAGTGAGAGGTGGTTCTTCTGACTCCATTTAGTCAGGGTACTCACCTCCTCTCTTTAGGCCATTTCATTGTTGTCGGTGATCAGGCCTATCACCGTTGTGTCATCGGCAAATTTGACGATGACGTTAGAACTGTGTATTGGCTGTACAGTCATGTGTGTACAGGAGTACAGGAGTGGGCTGAGGACGCAGCCCTGCGGAGCACCAGTGTTGAGGACCAGGGGAGATGAAGTGTTGTTGCCCATTCTGACCACCTGACTTCTGCCTGTCAGGAAGTCCTGGAAGTCAGGAATGGCATTAAACGCTGAACTATAATCCACGAACAGCATTCTCACATAGGTGTTCTTATTTTCCAGGTGGGAAAGAGCAGTGTGCTGGGTGAAGGCACTAGCATCGTCTGTGGAATGGTTGCTGCGGTATGCAAATTGTAGTGGGTCCAGTGAAGCAGGCAGCACAGAGCAGATGTAGTCTCTGACAAGCTTCTCAAAACACTTGCTGAAGATGGGTGTCAGAGCAACGGGCCTCCAGTCATTCAAGCATGTGATTTTATTTTTATTTGGTATGGGCACAATGGTGGATTTTTTGAAGCATGAGGCAACCACAGACAGAGACAGGGACAGATTGAAAATGTCTGTAAAACCCAGGCTAGTTGGAATGCGCATGCTCTGAGCACACGACCTGGGATGCCATCCGGAACCACAGCTTTGTGGATGTTCACCCATTTGAAGGATGGGGTTACATCGGCGACAGAAAGGGAGTGTGCACTCACCTCTTCTGCAGCAGCCACGGGAGTGCTCTCTGTATGGGCGGTATTGTCAGCCTCGAAACGAGCATACAAATTATTGCGCTCATCCGGTAGAGAGGCGGCAATGTTCACAGTAGCTGGTTTGTTCCCTTTAAAACCTCTGATGTTGTTGATACCCTGGCACATGCTTCTTGCGTTGTTGGGGTTGAATTGTTCTTCAACTTTGTTTTTATATTGTCGCTTGGGGGCTTTGATGGATCTCCTGAGATCGTAACTGGCTTGTTTTCGATCGTCAGTGTTTCCAGATTTAAAGGCAGATTTCCGCGCTGACAAGGCTGATCGAACATCGCTGTTAATCCATGGTTTTGGTTGGGGTAGATGCGGATTGTTTTTTTGTCGGTACTACATCCTCTGATGAAACACGTTACAGAATCTGAATACGCCTCTATGTCGTCATCAGACGCTGCCCGGAACATGTCCCAGTCCACGTGATCAAAATGTCCTGTAGTATAGCGTCCGATTGGTCCGACCAGCATTGGATTGTCCTGAGGGTGGTTGCCTCTCGTTTCAGTTTCTGCCTATAAGCAGGCAGGAGCAGAACGGAAGAGTGATCCGATTTGCTGAAAGGTGGACGGGGGAGGGATTTGTAGGTGTCTCGGAAGGGAGAGTAGCAGTGGTCCATGTGTTGATGGTGATGTGTTGGAAGTATTTTGGAGCTATTGTTCTGAAGTTGGCTTTATTAAAGTCCCCCGTAACAACAAGCGCCGCATCTGGGTGTGCAGTTTCCTGCTCATTTATATTCCCATACAGTTCCTTGAGTGCCTGGTCTGTGTTGGCTTGAGGGGGAACATAAACAGCTGTGATTATGATCGCTGTAGATTCCCTTGGTAGCCAGAATGGTCGACACAGATAATATAAAATTCCAGATCAGGGGAGCAGAAGGATTTAATAGAGTGTAGTAGAGTTTGAGGCTAAAGTAGTAGTAGTTAATATGGTTATAATATAGAAGTTTTAGTTAATATTAATATATCAATTAATAGCAAGATACAGAGCTAGGAAGATTATTTACAAATTGTAATCCGTTGCTAATTCCAAATTACATGATACAAATTGTAGTCAGTCACGTAATCCATTACATTACACATTTTAAGTAATATAATCAGATTACTTTTAGGTTACTTTTGTTGACCTATTTCGTTTATCACAATGATTTAAAAAGGATCATCTTGTTCCATAATGATGTAAAGATACAAAAAGTGAAAAAATATATTCCTTTCATTGTAAATAACAACACGAAGTGCGTCAAACATAATATTACATCAATACTGCCCAAAGTGGGGTTCGTAAAGGAACTGCAGGGGACTTGTTAGTTTAATGAAAGGCAAATTAAATTAATGTAATTAAATCATAAAAATGTCATTTAAAAAAAAAAAAAAAAATTGTAAAATGTATTTTAAAAATAACAATCAAAATAATTAACTTTCTAAAAAGATGAAATATTTTGTTTTGTTTATATGATCATTAACCAATGTCATGAACGTGCACATTTGATACTTAATTATTAAAAAATTTATTTTAAAAACTCAGGTGTACTTAAAGGGGTCCTATTATGCTTTTTCACTTTTTATATTTTAGTCAGTGTGTATGTTTGGGCATAAAACGATCTACAAAGTTACACATCTCAAAGTCCACTCCAAAGGGAGATATTTAGGTTTTTTTAAATCCCTTTTCAAGAACTACAACGAACAGCTCATTTGGACTACAATGTTGTTTTCCTGTATTTGTGATATCACAAAGATAAATCCCACCTACGGAAATTCGAATGGTTGGCGGGTGGGGAGATCACTTGGTAGAGCACTGCACGTATCAAAACCGAAACCCAGTGTGGGTGTTTTTATATCACTGTACTTCTGATGGAAACCGACTGTTTTCAGAAAATTTTGGATGTCATTTTCATTTCATCTAGTATATAATGACTGATAAAGCAACGTTTGTGAGCGGAGCTCTGTTTTGTGTACAGTGTTTCTGGGCAAACCTCGATCTCTCCAGCTCCAGCTGCGCGTCCCGCTGGCAGATAATTCAATTGCATAAATATACGTCCACAATAAGTATAAGTCTGTGGGACTATGGTATAAATAAATTCAATTGTATAACAGTCTCACAGCAATTCATGTTAGATTGTTAGAATTAAAGAACAATAAACATAATAAATATTGCGATTGCACTTATCTGTACATAGCAATTTTAGTTATTTTAAGCCATTATTGACATCATATCTAAAACGTGTTTTAGCCAAAAAAAAACAACAACAACAATAACATTACCACTTGCAATATCCGTGCGTGCAAAGGTTCTGCGTGATCCTCTTGTTCAATATTCTCGAGGTCTGAATTGATATGGCAATATTGGCGAACTTGTTGTTTTGGCAAGGGGCAGGGCAGTACTGAAATGTCGCCTAAGCTGTTCGCCAATCACAACACACTGGGACAGCTAACCAGTCACAACTCATTTCATTTTCGGAAAGTGGGCCTTCATCAAACCCGGAACTAATTGAGTCAGGCTGTATTGTAATTGTAATAATGTACATTTTGTGAAAAATAATGCGAGTTTCGAACCACCAAGCATGAGAGCATGCTCTACCACACCCCTAAAACAAAATCAAGACTTTGTAAAAGAGCATAATAGGACCCCCTGAATGGGGTCATTGATTATAGCCGGCAGCCATATCACCCTGCAGCCCAAGACCGGTTGCCCACTGAAGCTAAGCAGGGTTGAGCCTGGTCAGTACCTGGATGGGAGACCTCCTGGGAAAAACTAGGTTGCTGCTGGAAGAGGTGATAGTTAGACCAGCAGGGGGTGCTCACCCTGTGGTCTGTGTGGGTCCTAATGCCCCAGTATAGTGAAGGGGACACTATACTGGAAAAAGCACCATCCTTCGGATGAGACGTTAAACCGAGGTCCTGACTCTCTGTGGTCATTCAAAATCCCAGGATGTCTTTCGAAAAAGAGTAGGGGTGTTACCCCGGCATCCTGGCCAAACTAGCCCACTGGCCTCTGACATCATGGACTCCTTATCATCCCCATACACTGATTGGCTTCATCGCTCTGTCTCCTCTCCACCAATAAGCTGGTGTGTGGTGGGCGTTCTGGCGCACTATGGCTGCCGTCGCATCATCCAGGTGGATGCTGCACATTGGTGGTGGATGAGGAGATAGCCCCCTTACTATGTAAAGTGCTTTGAGTGTCTAGAAAAGCGCTATATAAATGTAACAAATTATGATTGGCTTGTTTAACTTTAGTGTGCAATGTTGCTGTTAGAGCAAAAAAATATTTTGAGTTGGTCAAAGTTCAATGAAAAGGGAGATATTGCCTTTTCCAGAATTGCTGATTGACCAAACCTTTAAAGTAAATGTATTAGGTGAAAGTTGACAAAGTTAGGTTCAGATGACAAAAAGTTTTAGAATGTCAGCAAATAAGAAATAACGAGAATTTGTGCATTTTAATGAGTTTTAAATACAAAAAGCTTTTCAATAATACATAACAATACATGGTTAAACAACATACTGAGTGATAATTAAAGTAAAAATCGATGTGTTCATCAGAAGTTGAAGCAATGTTGAAACTATTCTTAAACCTGAAATATTATTTTGTAAATTATGGTCAAATGATGCGCCACCTGAATAATGACCACAAAACTGGACTTTCTGAGTGTATAAGCAGTAGGCTATTTTAGAAAGGAAAATGTAAAAGATTAAAAAGATGAATTAGAATCAATAAATTATGAATAATTATTTGCTATTGTGTGAATAATATGTAACCATGTTATCATTAAAAAAGTAACTGCAATCTGATTACGAGTATTTCAAAATGGAACTTACTCTAATTAAAAATACTTACATTTTGGAATATGATTATGTGTATATATATATATATATATATTCAGTCGTGGTCAGAATTATTGGCACCCTTGGCAAATATGTTCATAGAAGGCTGTGAAAATGAATCTGCATTGTTAATCCTTTTGATATTTTATTTTAAAAAATTCACAAACATGTAACCTTTTCATTGGACAATAAGAATTTAAAATGGGAGGAAATATAATTATGAAATACATGTTTTTCTCTAATACACTAATACACATGGGCCACAATTAACAGCACCTTTTATTCAATACTTTTTGAAACCTCCATTTTAAAAGCTCTACATTTTATCCTATAATGCCTGATGATGTTAAAGAACACCCGACAAGAGATCAGAGACCATTTCTTCATCCAGAATCCCTCCAGACCCTTTAGATTCCCAACTCCAGGTCGGTTCTTCTTCTCTTCAGTTCAACCCACTCATTTTCTACAGGGTTCAGGTCAGAGGACTGGAATGGCCATAGCAGAAGCTTGGTTTTGTGCCCAGTGACCCATTTGTGTTTTGCTTTTGAGGTTTGTGTTTGGATTATTGTCCAGTTGGAAGATCCAAACATGGCCCATTATAAAATTTCTAAAAGAGTCAATAAATTGTTGATTTTTGTATCTGTTGGTATTTGATAGAATCCATGATGCCATGTGTCTAAACAAGATATCCAGGACCTCCAGCATAAATATAGGCCCACAACTACAAAAATGCAGTCAAGTCAAGTCAAGTCAACTTTATTTATATAGCGCTTTTAACAATACAAATTGTGTCAAAGCAACTGCATAATATCAAAATAGGAAAATTTTTGAGTTAAAGGGATTTCATTATTGAATTCAGTGATGTCATTGTCCAGCTCATGTATGTGAAAACACTTGCACAGAAAACAGAACACCAATCGGTCTGAGCATTAGTACTACAAATAGGCCTCAGGTAAGTCATTCTGAGAACTTTGCAAGCATGGAGGCAATGAGAGTCAGAGTAAGAGGAGGACAAAGAGAGAGAGGAGTCGGAGGTGAGTAGTAAGTATACTACACCACCTGTCAAAATGATTGATGACAGGTGGGCGGGGCTTCCGGTATAAGGTGGGACTTCCGGTGTAGGCGGGACTTCCGGTGTAGGTGGGGCGTCCGGTATAAGGTGGGACTTCCGGTGTAGGCGGGACTTCCGGTATAAGGCGGGACTTCCGGTATAGGGGCGGGGCTTCCGGTATAAGGCGGGACTTCCGGTATTATCAATCATGTTATCATGACAGTAGGTTTTGATGTTTTTGACAGGTGGTTTTGATGGTTTTGATGTTTTTGACAGTAGGTTTTGATGATTTTGACAGGTGGTTTTGATGGTTTTGATGTTTTGACAGCAGGTTTTGATGGTTTTGATGTTTTGACAGCAGGTTTTGATGTTTTGATGATTTTGACAGGTGGTTTTGTTTTTGAAGGATGTATAATAAATGACAGCAGGTTTTGATGTTTTGATGATTTTGACAGTGGTTTTGATGGTTTTGATGTTTTGACAGCAGGTTTTGATGTTTTGATGATTTTGACAGAAGGTTTTTGTTTTGAGGCTGTATAAATGACAGCAGGTTTTGATGTTTTGATGATTTTGACAGGTGGTTTTGATGGTTTTGATGTTTTGACAGCAGGTTTTGATGTTTTGATGATTTTGACAGATCATGACAGTAGGTTTTGTCCTTTGAAGACGCTGTTATCAGGAAATTCCCCTCCACCCATAGCAGCGTATCTGGGTCTGTGCTGTGAAAAACTGTGAGTGCATCTCCCACAAACATCTGTTTTTAAAACAAAAGTTGATTGTTTATAGAATAGTTTACTAAAAAATCCACTGAACATTATTTCAGTTTTAAAAGTTTAACAACACGTTACTTTATTTACTAGTTGTTTTGTCAATCTTACAAACGTTATAACGTTTAAAATGTACGATCTGATATAAACTATAAATGTTTTGACACGCTTAAGACTTCTAGGGTTATATAAGGTGTTAGAGTGCGTGCCTGGAGACATTGAAATGAAACCGTGTTAAGCAGGGGAACAAAGTTTTTATTAAAGTTATTTTTCATACACAACAATGTCACGGAAAAACTTCAAAACAAGAAAGTCAGAGTATATCATTTATAAAAGAGTACAAAAATAGACGTAAACCAAATAAGAGTCAAACAGCGTAAGTTAATAGAAAACAATAAAGACAAAGAAAACTAGGATTCGAATGTGGATAAGCTAAAAAGGTTAACTTGGTTTATATTAAACAAGTTTTAATATAAAGAAAATCTGACGTATATACACGTAAAATTAAGCAATGTTTTTATTTTCCAGAAAGCGCTGTTTAAAATTAGGTAAAATATCTGATTGTGAAAACAAATAAAAATGAAGACAGGTTATTTAAACAACTAAGACAATATTAACATTAAATAATATAGAGTAACCTTACTTACTGTGGTATAAAATAAATATCAAGCCGTTAAAAGATCGTTTGTCAGAAGTTTGTAATATTACAATTTAAAACTAGTTAGTTTGACAATGAAAATAAAAAATCTAACTTTTAAAAAGACAGAAGTTGTCACAAGAAAAGCTGGGAAACAAGGAAAAATAACAAAGCGTGCATCCAGCCGTTGTCCAAAAGAAGGTAATCTCAGAGACAAAAGATAAGTCTATCATAACTTAGCTGAAGGTAAAGTTAAACAAAAGAAAAAGTCCCCGACCGGCGAGAAGTCGCGTGTCCGTTTCAAACACAGAATGGCGAGACATCCGGTTCCAGGCAGACCACGCCTCGCTCCATCCCTAGATCCGGACGAGGAGGGACCAAAACTGAGAAGTTTAATCCATGACTGTTTTAAAACATTAAAGTTAATTTTAATAAGTCTTTTACATGTCTTAATTAAACCAGTCAACATCATTCACCTAAATCTTTTCACTTTAAAAATAGTAGACCTATGGTTTTACTTTTAAACAAACAAGTCCTAACCTCTGGGGAAAGTTTGTTTAACAACACATTTTCCTTTATTTACTCTTTGCTTTTTGTCAATCTTACGATACGTTATAACAGCTAAAACAGGTATGCACATACAAATATTTAACAGGAATGAAACCAAATCAATAACTCTCTGATTTTCTTGTCATAAGACTTGTTATCATTTGAAATCTGGCGTGCAGCATGTAAACGTTTTTTTACATCACACGAGATGCAGATATTTCATCTCAAGCAAGTGCAGCGAAGTTGAAGGCAGTCGTGTCAATATCACATTTCACGCAGCACGAGATGCCGGTGAAGTTTTTAGTCAGGCGATAAAAGCAACACCGTTGGATCAATTTATGACACAGTTTTGGAGGAGCGCAGAGGTGTAATGCGCTTTTATACGCACCTTTATGATGTCTCATACAAAACTTTTACAAATAAATAACTTTCTTAGAATCACGCTGAATATATCTACAAGATGACGAAAAGTATGATTAAACAATGATATAACTATTGTTTAACAAATATCATTCTAACAAAATGTAAAACCTAAAACCATGAATCTCTAACCTAACTAATCTTTACAACAGTCTTTCTTTCTCGCTTAATAAACTGCGTTATTAACCGTAAGGAGTTAAATGCAGCATGCTTTATTGCATTCAAATAAAAACAACAACCGATCTATATAGGTTTATTCGACTGAGCTTTGATAAAATAACTGATGTAAGAAACATGCAAATATTACAAGGTTTATCAAACTGGTGTGTCAGGTGATTTGCATTGTTGTACATATCTCGCCTATACAGTTTTGTTAAGATGTTTAACATCTGTAAAAATAGTCTAAAAGTCATCTTTTAGCTTCCACATAGGAATTATGTCCACACTCAACGGTTTTGTGTAACAGAGTCCAGAGACAAATGAAAATAAAATGTGTGAAAGACTGATGACAGGAAGAGCTACAGACTAAAAGCTTCAGATTTATTAAAACAATCGGCGTGTGCATTTTCTCTTGAATAGGTATGTATGCAGTAACCAGTGTGTACACGAATATTTATAATACATAACCGCATAATTCAGTGATTCTATCAAATGAATCATTCATTTTAAAGTCAGATTTGATTTCTCGTCAAAACACAATAAAACTTTTTAAAAGCGTTAAAACTTTCTTACGACTTTTTAATTATGTCGAACAAAATGAATATAGGGTTATGTTTTAGTTCGGGATGTTTGCACGTTAATCACATCATTAACCTAAAACATTTTCATTCAAACTCTCTCTTGCGCACACACAACTGCCAACAACATCCATAACTTGGTTTTATCATTCGGCTGTAGCTGAAACTCGATAAGCGTTCAATTTATGCATCATCAGCTATATATCCTGGAAGAGCTCCTTGAGCTGTTTAACTGTAGAAAATATAAACAATGGCGTAAAACTAGATCGACAGACCGAGTGTACGCGCCTAAAACAGGCCTGGAACCATTTGAACCATTCTAACACTAAGTGTGTACCACGCGGGAAAATGTGTTATAGTACAGCAGTAAAACACTGGACGTGCGAGCGACCAAATAACTACAAGTCCTACTTAAAATCTACAATGAAACTAGAAAATATCGTGTGACCTAACAGTGTTTAAAATACTGGACACGTGCAGTTAGATGAAGACGCATGAGTTGGTTAACACAACGAAATATGTCGGAAGCATCGTATAACACGACAAAGCGTTCTGCAGGACTGACTGACTGACTTTTTCTTAAGATTTGATTTCAAGAACACCTGCACACACACACACACACACACACACACACACAAAACCAAATCGTTACGCTATTTCACGAAATGACGGGTGGTCAATTTCGACATACGTCAAGCCTGTTTACCATAAGCATGTTCTTCTTATACATTTTAACAATTATTTTAACAAATATTTTCGTTTCCACAAAGATACAAGCGTTGTCGTACAAATGTTGCAGGCCTTTCAGGTCAGCGAACTACAATACCAACATATACATCGGACTACAAACATGGTTGCCACGAATCCATACATATACAAAAGCGGTCTATCTGTGACAGATCTCTAAATCGTCAGACTTTTGGTTATCGTCGTTCGGATACCCTATATAGAAAGACTACGTATTACCAGCGCTTTTTACAAAGTATCGCTTCTTTGCCTGGCGATGTTACAAACCCCATTTTGCGAGATCTACCGTCTGTAGAAATAATTAACAGGTCTTATAAAATCATTGATTTGACTTAACTTTAAAACACATCCGCGATAAATCAGGCGCTCTTAAAATCGATAGTGCACAAAAGCGTGTAAAAGGCGGATGATCGCAACAGGTGAGTGGGTCTGCACAAGCCACCTGTAGTAACACACTCTCCTCTAGTCGCACTAGACACTTTCACACACTACTGTGTGTACATAATCCTAGACTGATTGTAATATATGACTGATATATGTATGTTTACAGGCCCATTACACATAAATCACCCTACACGTTTCCCAGCTCTCTTTACTATTTGAGTCATCTACACAGTTGTAGTCTGTTACCAATTTAGATGTGTTTATTATGAAATCACACAAAGAACCACTGAAGAGCGTACTGTTTGCTAACACGGAATTAATTAAAATAATACTCTGTGCTCATTTAACGGTATATTTACAGTATGTTGAGCGTAATACAGTTAAACAGGAGCATTGAAACATTAAAAACCTATTAAACAGTTGTTTCAATACAAACATAATTTATCAAATACTATTAAACTATTGAATTTTGGACACCTTAAAACACTTTATTCAATCAAAAACCTGTCCCAAAAGACAGGCGGACAAATCTTCAACGATTACTGAGGACAGACGGAGTTTATGCAAAAGACAAAATAATTATTCTTCGTCACAATAACATAGCGTTCCAATAATTTGATAACCTTACTGTAGATTTTCTCAATATTCTTTATTCTAGTTATTGTTTTCCTCTTATTCATAAACCCACAAGAGTTAAATAAAATTCAACAGCTTACAAATTCTCTAAGTGAATACATAAAATCTGATGTTTTATATTCAGACTTGTCTGATAATTTTCTGATATACCTATCGTTATTCTATAATTAGGGCTAACAGGATGGAACTCTCAAAAGAAATACGGCAAAATAACTGTTTTTATCGATCAATTAAATAGCGGATCCTCTACATGACACGGTTAAGACTAAACAAATGACTTTTTATTTTGGGACGTCTTTCCGGTCTGCCCTACGATACATGCGTTCAGAAGACAAACCACACGTGAAAGCGGGTGTTTGTGTTTTTCGGTTGCCTTTACAACTAGTAGGCCTACGCTTCAGACTTTTATAACTATTACACTTAAAGAGAACCATTTTCACAACAACAACAACGCGTACATGGATCGCATTTTCTTTTCGTATGTCTCTAAACAGCGGTTAGGTAAATGCAGAAATGGGGACAAGTCATGTATTTTATTCCGTCTCCAGTCACAGTTCAGATAAATCAACAAGTCAAGTCAAGTCAAGGGTTCACCCTAAGCAAGTCAAGTCGAGGTCCTGATAAGTTTCAAGTCAAGTCAAGTCAAGTCACAGTACTAAAATAAATAGAGGTAAATTTTTTCGATACATATTTATTTTTGCACAGAAAAGATGAACTTGTATGCATATATTATCTTATTCATTATACATTTGCTATATATATGAATCATATGCATATCTGTGCTTAACATCTGAAAATAAAATTGTGTTGTTTACACAAAACGTTTGAGTCTAAGAGTCTATTTTCACCTTTCCTTGTGGTTCTTGAAATGACGAATGAAATTTGACGTTGTGGTTGTGGTGTCGGATATTCTCACATTGCATATCTTGCATCTGGCAAATCTTTTTATTAGCTACGGTCCAGTTCAAAGTCCTTATAGCCAAACGAGACTATTTGTGAGCTCGCAACTGTCTGACTGTGACTCTGCCATGTTTGGCGCGGTTGAATTGTGCAGCGTTAAAGGCACATACGCTGATTAGTGGTGCTGACGTCCAATAATTATTTAAAAATAATAATTTTATTGCTGTTGTGTTGTATTATTATAAGTTCAAGTCATTGTCGTCTTCCACTTCTCAAGTCAAGTCTCAAGTAACTTGTTCTCAAGTCAAAGTCAAGTCGTCATTTTCATTTTCTTTAATCAAGCAAGTCGCAAGTCCTGAAAATTGACTCGAGTCAAGTCATGTGACTCGAGTCCCCACCTCTAAGCAAAATGACTTGAGGTTGTTACATCATTTTTACGGGAAAAGGTGGACGGATTCATGTATTTTAACAGACGTCTTAATATTTTGTTCTTCTTTCATGAAAACAAGCGGCAGGTAGTTTTTGTCCTCAGCTGCGGTATAGCGACACATTTTAACACGTCGTGAATTCCGATGGTTTGTTGGCAAACGGCTGAGGACAAAACTACCTACCGCTGTTCATGAAAATGCAAAATATTAAGACGCTTGTTTTCTGGGGTCAGCCTAAAAGACATTCGATTGCCAGAGCATTGTGTGGAAGGAATAAAATACATGAATCATCCCACCTTTTCCCGTAGAAAATGACGAACAACCTCAAGTCATTTACCCAGAGGTGGGGGACTCGAGTCACATGACTTGACTCGAGTCACAATTTTCCAGGACTTAACGATTGCTTGATTAAAGCGAAAATGACTTGACTTGACTTTGACTTGAGAACAAGTTACTTGAGACTTGACTTGACTTGAAGTGGAAGACTCGACAATGACTTGAACTTATAATAAACAAACAGCAATAAAATTATTATTTTTAAATAATTATTGTGACGTTAGCACCACTAATCAGCGTGATATGTGCCTTTAACGCTGCACAATTCAAACCGCTGTAAACATGGAGTCACAGTCAGACAGTTGCCGACTCCACAAATAGTCTCTGCTATAAGGACTTTGAACCGACCGTGCAATAAAAAAGATTTGCCAGATGCAAGATATGCAAGTGAGAATATCCGACACCACAACCACAACGCCAAATTTCATTCGTCATTTCAAGAACCACAAGGAAAGGTAAGAAAATAGACTCTAGACTCTAAACGCTTTGTGTAAACAACACCCGCCAATTTTATTTTCAGATGTTAATGTAGCACAGATATGCATATGATTCATATATAGCAAATGTATAATGAATAAGATAATATATGCATACAAGTTCATCTTTTCTGTGCAAAACAAATATGTATCGAAAAAAAATTTACCTCTATCATTTTAGTACTGTGACTTGACTTGACTTGACTTGAAAACTTATCAGGACTCGACTTGACTTGCTTAGGGTGAACCCTTGACTTGACTTGACTTGCTTGATTTATCTGAATGACTTGAGACTTGACCGAGACTGATGGTTACGACTTGAGACTTGCTTGGACTTGACCATGTGTGACTTGTCCATTTCTGCATTTACTAACGTGTTTAGAGATATAAAGAAAAAATGCGTATCCATGATGGTTCTCTTTAAGTGTAATAGTTATAAAGTCTGAAGCGACTAGTTGTAAAAAACACAAACACCGCTTTTCACGGGTTTGTCTTCTGAACGCATGTATCGGTAAAAGTCATTTTATTTACTGTCATGTAGAGGATCCGTCCATCCTGTTAGCCCTAATTATAGAATAACGATAGGTATATCAGAAAATTATCAGACAAGTCTGAATATAAAACATCAGATTTTATGTATTCACTTAGAGAATTTGTAAGCTGTTGAATTTTATTTAACTCTTGTGGGTTTATGAATAAGAGGAAAACAATAACTAGAATAAAGAATATTGAGAAAATCTACACCAATTATTGGAACGCTTATGTTATTGTGACGAAGAATAATTATTTTGTCTTTTGCATAAACTCCGTCCTGCCTCAGTAATCGTTGAAGATTTGTCCGTCTGTCTTTTGGGACAGGTTTTTGATTGAATAAAGTGTTTTAAGGTGTCCAAAATTCAATAGTTTAATAGTATTTGATAAATTATGTTTGTATTGAAACAACTGTTTAATAGGTTTTTAATGTTTCAATGCTCCTGTTTAACTGTATTACTTCAACATACTGTAAATATACCGTTAAATGAGCACAGAGTATTATTTTAATTAATTCCGTGTTAGCAAACAGTACGTTCTTCAGTGGTTCTTTGTGTGATTTCATAATAAACACATCTAAATTGGTAACAGACTGTTATATTTTATATGAAAACGGCATAAAACGTTAAGTAACACACAATTGTGTAAGACGACCCGAAATATCACGTTAATGTGTCGCCAAGTCAAGTGTATGTCACTATCTTGACATACACTGACATACGCCCTATCTTTATTGTCATCCCGCTACATCTGTGGACATACAGCGGGACGAAATGTCGTACACGCTGGACCACGGTGCTACATGAATACAGATATACAACACAAAGTAAAACAGTATAAACCTACTGTCAGCTTTGACTATACAGATGCTGTGTATATATATATACAAATGGTTACCTATAAATAAACTAAAATACAAACTCCACAACTGTGTAGATGACTCAAATAGTGTACATGTGCAAAAAGAGACATTTAAGCAGCTGGCTGGGAAACGGTGTAGGGTGATTTATGTGTACGGCCTGTAAACATACATATATCAGTCATATATTACAATCAGTCTTTTGTGGGATTATGTACACACAATAGTGTGTGAAAGTGTCTAGTGCGACTAGAGGAGAGTGTGTTACTACAGGTGGCTTGTGCAGGCCCACTCACCTGTGTGTAGCACCCTTAAATTGTTTTAAATTGTTTTCCGCGATCATCCGCCCTTTTACACACGTTTTGTGCACTATCGATTTTAAGAGCGTCTGATTTATCGTTCGTGCGGATTGTGTTTTAAAGTTAAGTCAAATCAATGATTTTATAAGACCTGTTAATTATTTCTACAGACGTGTAGATCTCGCAAAAATGGGGTTTGTAACATCGCCAGGCGAAAGAAGCGTATACTTTGTAAAAAGCGTTGGTAATACGAGTCTTTCTATATAGGGTATCCGAACGCACGATAACCAAAAGTCTGACGATTTAGAGATCTGTCGCCAGATAGACCGTTTTGTATATGTATGGATTCGTGGCAACCATGTTTGTAGTCCGATGTATATGCTGGGTATTGTAGTTCGCTGACCTGAAAGGCCTGCAACATTTGTACGACAACGTTTGTATCTTTGTGGAAACGAAAATATTAGTGTTAGAATGGTTCGAAATGGTTCCAGGCCTGTTTTAGAGCGTACACTGTCTGTCGATCTAGTTTTACGTGTCATTGTTTACATTTTCTACAGTTAAACAGCTCAAGGAGCTCTTCCAGGATATATAGCTGCGATGATGCATAAATTGAACGTTATCGAGTTTCAGCTACAGCCGAATGATAAAACCAAGTTATGGATGTTGTTGGCAGTTGTGTGTGTGTGTCAAGAGAGAGTTTGAATGAAAATGTTTTAGGTTAATGATGTGATTAACGTGCAAACATCCCTAACTAAAAACATAACCCTATATTTAACATTCGCTACATTCGCATAATTAAAAAGTCGTAAGAAAGTTTTAACGCTTTTAAAAAGTTTTAGTGTTTTGACGAGAATCAAATCTGACTTTAAAATGAATGATTCATTTGATAGAATCACTGAATTATGCAGTTATGTATTATAAATATTCGTGTACTCACTGGTTACTGCATACATACCTATTCAAGAGAAAATGCACACGCCGATTGTTTTAATAAATCTGAAGCTTTTAGTCTGTAGCTCTTCCTGTCATCAGTCTTTCACACATTTTATTTTCATTTGTCTCTGGACTCTGTTACACAAAACCGTTGAGTGTGGACATAATTCCTATGTGGAAGCTAAAAAGATGACCTTTTTAGACAATTTTTTACAGATGTTAAACATCTTAACGTATAGGCGAGATATGTACAACAATGCAAATCACCCGACACACCAGTTTGATAAACCTTGTCGAATATTTGCATGTTTCTTACATCAGTTATTTTATCAAAGCTCAGTCGAATAAACCTATATAGAGCGGTTGTTGTTTTTATTTTAATGCAATAAAGCATGCTGCATTTAACTCCCCTTACGGTTAATAACGCAGTTTATTAAGCGAGAAAGAAAGTCTGTTGTAAAGATTAGTTAGGTTAGAGATTCATGGTTTTAGGTTTTACATTTTGTTAGAATGATATTTGTTAAACAATAGTTATATCATTGTTTAATCATACTTTTCGTCATCTTGTAGATATATTCAGCGTGATTCTAAGAAAGTTATTTATTTGTAAAAAGTTTTGTATGAGACATCATAAAAGTCTAAGCGCTCGTGTGCGTGTGTGTGCGTTTACACCTCTGCGCTTCCTCCAAAACTGTGTCATAAATTGATCCAACGGTGTTGCTTTTGATCGCCTGACTAAAAAACTTCACTGGCATCTCGTGCTGCGTGAAATGTGATATTGACACGACTGCCTTCAACTTCACGAAATATCTGCATCTCGTGTGATGTAAAAAACGCTTACATGCTGCACGCGTATTTCAAATGATAAGTCTTATGGCAAGAAAATCAGAGAGTTATTGATTTGGTTTCATTCCTGTTAAATATTTGTATGTGCATACCTGTGTTTTAGCTGTTATAACGTATCGTAAGATTGACAAAAAGCAAAGAGTAAATAAAGTAAAATGTGTTGTTAAACAAATAAAACAAACTTTCCCCCAGAGGTTAGGACTTGTTTGTTTAAAAGTAAAACCATAGGTCTACTATTTTTAAAGTGAAAAGATTTAGGTGAATGATGTTGACTGGTTTAATTAAGACATGTAAAAGACTTATTAAAATTAACTTTAATGTTTTAAAACAGTCATGGATTAAATCCTTTTAAATCTCAGTTTTGGTCCCTCCTCGTCCGGATCTAGGGATGGAGCGTGGCGTGGTCTGCCTGGAACCGGATGTCTCGCCATTCTGTGTTTGAAACGGACACGCCACGGACTTCTCGCCGGTCGGGGCTTTTTTCTTTGTTTAACTTTTACCTTCAGCTAAGTTATGATAGACTATCTTTTGTCTCTGAGATTACCTTCTTTTGGACAACGGCTGGATGCACGTTTGTTATTTTTCCTTGTTTCCCAGCTTTTCTTGTGACAACTTCTGTCTTTTTAAAAGTTAGATTTTTTTTATTTTCATTGTCAAACTAACTAGTTTTAAATTGTAATATTACAAACTTCTGACAAACGTATCTTTTTAACGGCTTGATATTTATTTTATACCACAGTAAGTAAGGTTACTCTATATTATTTAATGTTAATATTGTCTTAGTTGTTTAAATAACCTGTCTTCATTTTTATTTGTTTTCTTACACCGTATTTTACCTCATTTTAAACAGCGCTTTCTGGAAAATAAAAACATTGCTTAATTTTACGTGTATATACGTCGCATTTTCTTTATATTAAAACTTGTTTAATATAAAACAAGTTAACCTTTGTTAGCTTATCCACATTCGAATCCTAGTTTTCTTTGTCTTTATTGTTTTCTATTAACTTCGCTGTTTGACTCTTATTTGGTTTACGTCGTCTATTTTGTACTCTTTTATAAATGATATACTCTGACTTTCTTGTTTTGAAGTTTTCCGTGACATTGTTGTGTATGAAAAATAACTTTAATAAAAACTTTGTTCCCCGTTTAACACGGTTTGCATTTCAATGTCTCCACGCACGCACTCTAACACCTTATATAACCCTAGAAGTCTTAAGCGTGTCAAAACATTTATAGTTTATATCAGATCGTACATTTTAAAGCGTTATAACGTTTGTAAGATTGACAAAACAACTAGTAAATAAAGTAACGTGTTGTTAAACTTTAAAACTGAAATAATGTTCAGTGGATTTTTTTTAGTAAACTATTCTATAAACAATCAACTTTTGTTTTAAAAAACAGATGTTTGTGGGAGATGCACTTCACAGTTTTTCACAGCACAGACCCAGATACGCTGCTATGGGTGGGAGGGGAATTTCCTGATAACAGCGTCTTCAAAGGACAAAACCTACTGTCATGATAACATGATTTAAAATACAGCCTTCAAAAACAAAAACCTTCTGTCAAAATCATCAAAAACATCAAAACCTGCTGTCAAAACATCAAAACCACCTGTCAAAATCATCAAAAACATCAAAACCTGCTGTCATTTATTATACAGCCTTCAAAAACAAAAACCTTCTGTCAAAATCATCAAAAACATCAAAACCTGCTGTCAAAACATCAAAACCATCAAAACCACCTGTCAAAATCATCAAAAACATCAAAACCTGCTGTCATTTATTATACAGCCTTCAAAAACAAAAACCTTCTGTCAAAATCATCAAAAACATCAAAACCTGCTGTCAAAACATCAAAACCATCAAAACCTGCTGTCAAAACATCAAAACCATCAAAACCACCTGTCAAAATCATCAAAACCTACTGTCAATAACATCAAAACCATCAAAACCACCTGTCAAAAACATCAAAACCTACTGTCATGATAACATGATTGATAATACCGAAGTCCGCCTATACCGGAAGTCCCGCCTTATACCGGAAGCCCGCCTATACCGGAAGTCCCACCTTATACCGGAAGTCCCGCCTCCACCGGAAGTCCCGCCACACCGGAAGTCCCGCCTATACATCAATCATTTTGACAGGTGGTGTGGTATTTACTACTGTCGTGGAACGATTTAATAGAACATTAAAAAGCCGCATGTGGAGATTTTTATCGGCTACAAATTCCGCCGATACATAGATGTTTTACAAGACATTATTCAAGGGTACAACACCAGTTATCACAGTATCAGAATGAGACCCGTGGACGTCGACAAAGTAAATGAGGGTCAAGTGTTTCAAAACTTATGCGGCGATATAAAGAAGCAGAAGAAGACCGTATTTAATTTCAAAGTCGGACGTCGTCAGGATTTCTAAAGTGAGAGGCCCGTTAAGCCAAAGGTTTATGAGCAGAACTACACGGAAGAATTTTTCACCGTATCCTCGTGTATTCCACGTCAACCCCGGTCTACAGACTCAAGGATTATGATGGCGATGTCATCGAGGGGTTTTATGAAGAAGAGCTGCAAAAATAATTGTGAGTAAAACAAATCTTTTAAGGTGGAAAAGATTTTAGGTCAGAAAAAACAAGGAAATCTACGCTTGTTTTAGTGAAATGGCTAGGATGGCCTTCAAAATTTAATAGTTATATAGATAAAAACTCTGCTGGACTTGCAATCTCCTTAAAACGCACCGTCATGGAGGATCACGGGTTCACGTCACGTTGCCGTGCAATGCGAATGCGTCGTCGTCGGTTTATCCTGAAAATCGTATATCCAGCTATACAACCAGGTTGGCTAAAGCTATAAACTTGAAAGGACAATGGGAAGTCGGACTACGCGAAATCGAATATCCTAGAAGTTGGTACAACTTTAATGGCGAAGATGGGCATTTCATCCTACATACGGCTCCGGAACCCCGGATAGCAATCCCTCAAATATTGGTTTTCTATAATTACAAAATTATACATAAGCGGAGGGTACTACGCAAACATTCGTCGATCCTCCGGGCTATAAATCAACTCATCGCACCACGTATTGAATCATGACGAATTAAAAACAAGGTGTATCTGACCGCGAAACCCAACATTTCAATGAGTTTCCGGGAAGACTCGCCACTATTTTAGGAATGACGCTAAAACCTCTCGGAGGTTTAAACTATCATAAAGAACCCGATTTTACCGCAAACGCCATCATGTACGCTATTGAATTATTGCGCCTAGTATCGTGAGTGACTCTCACCGAGTGAGACACCGACTTCTTCAACTTCAATGTCTTCTTCCGGTGAGTTAAAAGGATATGATGTTTGACCCGCCTTTGTGCTTGTCCAAGTGATGCGTTGAGGCGTATTCCAACTCGTCATGTGGTCAGGGCTATAACCGAACCTGCTGTGTAGAAATATAACACAAAAATCTTAATGGTATGATTCAATTTGAGTTTAAATAATGTAGATAGTCTTACCGTAAAAATCGCTGTCAAGACTCGTGCTCATCATAAATTCACCTTTAGTCGGACAAAGTTTTCCTGTCAGAAAGTTTGTCAGGACTGACCGAAAGGTTTTCTCGGTGCCATAGTCAGACAGGCCATCAGACTGTCCGTGCTCATGTAGCTCATGTTTTCTCTTTCTGATTGATGTAGAACACACTGACCCATTTATATACGCTGCTATGGGAAGCGGGTGGGAGGGAATTTCCTGATAACAGCGTCTTCAAAGACAAAACCTTCTGTCATTTAAAATACAGCCTTCAAAAACAAAAACCTTCTGTCAAAATCATCAAAACCTGCTGTCAAAACATCAAAACCATCAAAACCACCTGTCAAAATCATCAAAAACATCAAAACCTGCTGTCATTTATTATACAGCCTTCAAAAACAAAAACCTTCTGTCAAAATCATCAAAAACATCAAAACCTGCTGTCAAAACATCAAAACCATCAAAACCTGCTGTCAAAACATCAAAACCATCAAAACCACCTGTCAAAATCATCAAAACCTACTGTCAATAACATCAAAACCATCAAAACCACCTGTCAAAATCATCAAAACCTACTGTCATTATAACATGATTTATAATACCGAAGTCCCGCCTTATACAGGAAGTCCGCCTATACAGGAAGTCCGCCTTATACAGGAAGTCCCGCCTATACAGGAAGTCCCCCCACCGGAAGTCCGCCTTATACCGGAAGTCCGCCTTATACCGGAAGTCCGTCAATCATTTTGACAGGTGGTGTATATTACTACTGAGGTGGAAGAGGACGAGGACAAAGACGAGGACCAGTGCGGAGACGTGTATCAGATGACATCAGGGCTACTCTGGTGGACCATGTGATAAATCATGGCCTGTCCATGAGGGAGGCTGGGCAAAGAGTCCCACCTTTTCCCGTAAAAATGACGTAACAACCTCAAGTCATTTACCCAGAGGTGGGGGACTCGAGTCACATGACTTGACTCGAGTCACAATTTTCAGGACTTGCGACTTGCTTGATTAAAGTATGAAAATGACTTGACTTGACTTTGACTTGAGAACAAGTTACTTGAGACTTGACTTGACTTGAAGTGGAAGACTCGACAATGACTTGAACTTATAATAAACAAACAGCAATAAAATTATTATTTTTTTAAATAATTATTGTGACGTCAGCACCACTAATCAGCGTATGTGCCTTTAACGCTGCACAATTCAAACCGCGCCAAACATGGCAGAGTCACAGTCAGACAGTTGCCGAGCTCCACAAATAGTCTCGTTTGGCTATAAGGACTTTGAACTGGACCGTGCCAATAAAAAAAGATTTGCCAGATGCAAGATATGCAATGTGAGAATATCCGACACCACAACCACAACGTCAAATTTCATTCGTCATTTCAAGAACCACAAGGAAAGGTAAGAAAATAGACTCTTAGACTCTAAACGTTTTGTGTAAACAACACAATTTTATTTTCAGATGTTAATGTAGCACAGATATGCATATGATTCATATATAGCAAATGTATAATGAATAAGATAATATATGCATACAAGTTCATCTTTTCTGTGCAAAAATAAATATGTATCGAAAAAATTTACCTCTATTTATTTTAGTACTGTGACTTGACTTGACTTGACTTGAAACTTATCAGGACTCGACTTGACTTGCTTAGGGTGAACCCTTGACTTGACTTGACTTGCTTGATTTATCTGAACTGTGACTTGAGACTTGACTCGAGACTTGATGGTTACGACTTGAGACTTGCTTGGACTTGACCATGTGTGACTTGTCCCCATTTCTGCATTTACCTAACCGTTGTTTAGAGACATACGCAAAAGAAAAATGCGTATCCATGTACGCGTTGTTGTTGTTGTGAAAATGGTTCTCTTTAAGTGTAATAGTTATAAAAGTCTGAAGCGTAGGCCTACTAGTTGTAAAGGCAACCGAAAAAACACAAACACCCGCTTTTCACGTGTGGTTTGTCTTCTGAACGCATGTATCGTAGGCAGACCGGAAAGACGTCCCAAAATAAAGTCATTTGTTTAGTCTTAACCGTGTCATGTAGAGGATCCGTCATTTAATTGATCGATAAAAACAGTTATTTTGCCGTATTTCTTTTGAGAGTTCCATCCTGTTAGCCCTAATTATAGAATAACGATAGGTATATCAGAAAATTATCAGACAAGTCTGAATATAAAACATCAGATTTTATGTATTCACTTAGAGAATTTGTAAGCTGTTGAATTTTATTTAACTCTTGTGGGTTTATGAATAAGAGGAAAACAATAACTAGAATAAAGAATATTGAGAAAATCTACACCAATTATTGGAACGCTTATGTTATTGTGACGAAGAATAATTATTTTGTCTTTTGCATAAACTCCGTCCGTCTCAGTAATCGTTGAAGATTTGTCCGTCTGTCTTTTGGGACAGGTTTTTGATTGAATAAAGTGTTTTAAGGTGTCCAAAATTCAATAGTTTAATAGTATTTGATAAATTATGTTTGTATTGAAACAACTGTTTAATAGGTTTTTAATGTTTCAATGCTCCTGTTTAACTGTATTACGTTCAACATACTGTAAATATACCGGTTAAATGAGCACAGAGTATTATTTTAATTAATTCCGTGTTAGCAAACAGTACGTTCTTCACTGGTTCTTTGTGTGATTTCATAATAAACACATCTAAATTGGTAACAGACTGTTATATTTTATATGAAAACGGCATAAAACGTTAAGTAACACACAATTGTGTAAGACACGACCCGAAATATCACGTTAATGTGTCGCCAAGTCAAGTGTATGTCACTATCTTGACATACACTGACATACGCCTATCTTTATTGTCATCCGCTACATCTGTGGACATACAGCGGGACGAAATGTCGTACACGCTGGACCACGGTGCTACATGAATACAGATATACAACACAAAAGTAAAACAGTATAAACCTACTGTCAGCTTTGACTATACATATGCTGTGTATATATATATACAAATGGTTACCTATAAATAAACTAAAATACAAACTCCACAACTGTGTAGATGACTCAAATAGTGTACATGTGCAAAAAGAGACATTTAAGCAGCTGGCTGGGAAACGGTGTAGGGTGATTTATGTGTACGGCCTGTAAACATACATATATCAGTCATATATTACAATCAGTCTTTTGTGGGATTATGTACACACAGTAGTGTGTGAAAGTGTCTAGTGCGACTAGAGGAGAGTGTGTTACTACAGGTGGCTTGTGCAGGCCCACTCACCTGTGTGTAGCACCCTTAAATTGTTTTTGTTAAATTGTTTTCCTGCGATCATCCGCCTTTTACACACGCTTTTGTGCACTATCGATTTTAAGAGCGTCTGATTTATCGTTCGTGCGGATTGTGTTTTAAAGTTAAGTCAAATCAATGATTTTATAAGACCTGTTAATTATTTCTACAGAGCGTGTAGATCTCGCAAAAATGGGGTTTGTAACATCGCCAGGCGAAGAAGCGATACTTTGTAAAAAGCGTTGGTAATAAGTCTTTCTATATAGGGTATCCGAACGTCGATAACCAAAAGTCTGACGATTTAGAGATCTGTCGCGTATAGACCGTTTGTATATGTATGGATTCGTGGCAACCATGTTTGTAGTCCGATGTATATGCTGGGTATTGTAGTTCGCTGACCTGAAAGGCCTGCAACATTTGTACGACAACGTTTGTATCTTTGTGGAAACGAAAATACACTTAGTGTTAGAATGGTTCAAATGGTTCCAGGCCTGTTTTAGGAGCGTACACTCGGTCTGTCGATCTAGTTTTACGTGTCATTGTTTACATTTTCTACAGTTAAACAGCTCAAGGAGCTCTTCCAGGATATATAGCTGCGTGATGCATAAATTGAACGCGTGTGTGAGTTTCAGCTACAGCCGAATGATAAAACCAAGTTATGGATGTTGTTGGCAGTTGTGTGCTGTGTGCGCTCAAGAGAGAGTTTGAATGAAAATGTTTTAGGTTAATGATGTGATTAACGCAAACATCCCGAACTAAAAACATAACCCTATATTTAACATTCGCTACATTCGACATAATTAAAAGTCGTAGAGAAAGTTTTAACGTTTTAAAAGTTTTATTGTGTTTTGACGAGAAATCAAATCTGACTTTAAAATGAATGATTCATTTGATAGAATCACTGAATTATGCAGTTATGTATTATAAATATTCGTGTACTCACTGGTTACTGCATACATACCTATTCAAGAGAAAAATGCACACGCTCGATTGTTTTAATAAATCTGAAGCTTTTAGTCTGTAGCTCTTCCTGTCATCAGTCTTTCACACATTTTATTTTCATTTGTCTCTGGACTCTGTTACACAAAACCGTTGAGTGTGGACATAGTTCCTATGTGGAAGCTAAAAAGATGACCTTTTTAGACAATTTTTTACAGATGTTAAACATCTTAACATATCTGTATAGGCAAGATATGTACAACAATGCAAATCACCCTACACACCAGTTTGATAAACCTTGTCGAATATTTGCATGTTTCTTACATCAGTTATTTTATCAAAGCTCAGTCGAATAAACCTATATAGAGCGGTTGTTGTTTTTATTTTAATGCAATAAAGCATGCTGCATTTAACTCCCTTACGGTTAATAACGCAGTTTATTAAGCGAGAAAGAAAGTCTGTTGTAAAGATTAGTTAGGTTAGAGATTCATGGTTTTAGGTTTTACATTTTGTTAGAATGATATTTGTTAAACAATAGTTATATCATTGTTTAATCATACTTTTCGTCATCTTGTAGATATATTCAGCGTGATTCTAAGAAAGTTATTTATTTGTAAAAAGTTTTGTATGAGACATCATAAAAGTCTAAGCGCTCGTGTGCGTATGTGTGTGCGTTTACACCTCTGCGCTTCCTCCAAAACGGTGTCATAAATTGATCCAACGGTGTTGCTTTGATCGTCTGACTAAAAAACTTCACTGGCATCTCGTGCTGCGTGAAATGTGATATTGACACGACCGTCTTCAACTTCGTTGCACTGCTTGAGATGAAATATCTGCATCTCGTGTGATGTAAAAAAAAACGTTTACATGCTGCACGCGTATTTCAAATGATAAGTCTTATGGCAAGAAAATCAGAGAGTTATTGATTTGTTTTCATTCCTGTTAAATATTTGTATGTGCATACCTGTGTTTTAGCTGTTATAACGTATCGTAAGATTGACAAAAAGCAAAGAGTAAATAAAGTAAAATGTGTTGTTAAACAAATAAAACAAACTTTCCCCCAGAGGTTAGGACTTGTTTGTTTAAAAGTAAAACCATAGGTCTACTATTTTTTAAAGTGAAAAGATTTAGGTGAATGATGTTGACTGGTTTAATTAAGACATGTAAAAGACTTATTAAAATTAACTGTAATGTTTTAAAAACAGTCATGGATTAAATCCTTTTAAATCTCAGTTTTGGTCCCTCCTCGTCCGGATCTAGGGGATGGAGCGTAGGCGTGGTCTGCCTGGAACCGGATGTCTCGCCATTCTGTGTTTGAAACGGACACGCGCGGACTTCTCGCCGGTCGGGGGCTTTTTCTTTTGTTTAACTTTTACCTTCAGCTAAGTTATGATAGACTATCTTTTGTCTCTGAGATTACCTTCTTTTTGGACAACGGCTGGATGCACGTTTGTTATTTTTCCTTGTTTCCCAGCTTTTCTTGTGACAACTTCTGTCTTTTTAAAAGTTAGATTTTTTTTATTTTCATTGTCAAACTAACTAGTTTTAAATTGTAATATTACAAACTTCTGACAAACGTATCTTTTTAACGGCTTGATATTTATTTTATACCACAGTAAGTAAGGTTACTCTATATTATTTAATGTTAATATTGTCTTAGTTGTTTAAATAACCTGTCTTCATTTTTATTTGTTTTCTTACACCGTATTTTACCTCATTTTAAACAGCGCTTTCTGGAAAATAAAAACATTGCTTAATTTTACGTGTATATACGTCGCATTTTCTTTATATTAAAACTTGTTTAATATAAAACAAGTTAACCTTTGTTAGCTTATCCACATTCGAATCCTAGTTTTCTTTGTCTTTATTGTTTTCTATTAACTTACGCTGTTTGACTCTTATTTGGTTTACGTCGTCTATTTTTGTACTCTTTTATAAATGATATACTCTGACTTTCTTGTTTTGAAGTTTTTCCGTGACATTGTTGTGTATGAAAAAATAACTTTAATAAAAAAACTTTGTTCCCCCGTTTAACACGGTTTTGCATTTCAATGTCTCCACGCACGCACTCTAACACCTTATATAACCCTAGAAGTCTTAAGCGTGTCAAAACATTTATAGTTTATATCAGATCGTACATTTTAAACGTTATAACGTTTGTAAGATTGACAAAACAACTAGTAAATAAAGTAACGTGTTGTTAAACTTTTAAAACTGAAATAATGTTCAGTGGATTTTTTTTAGTAAACTATTCTATAAACAATCAACTTTTGTTTTAAAAACAGATGTTTGTGGGAGATGCACTTCACAGTTTTCACAGCACAGACCCAGATACGCTGCTATGGGTGGAGGGAATTTCCTGATAACAGCGTCTTCAAAGGACAAAACCTACTGTCATGATAACATGATTTAAAATACAGCCTTCAAAACAAAAACCTTCTGTCAAAATCATCAAAACATCAAAACCTGCTGTCAAAAACATCAAAACCACCTGTCAAAATCATCAAAACATCAAAACCTGCTGTCATTTATTATACAGCCTTCAAAACAAAACCTTCTGTCAAAATCATCAAAACATCAAAACCTGCTGTCAAAACATCAAAACCATCAAAACCACCTGTCAAAATCATCAAAAACATCAAAACCTGCTGTCATTTATTATACAGCCTTCAAAACAAAACCTTCTGTCAAAATCATCAAAACATCAAAACCTGCTGTCAAAACATCAAAACCATCAAAACCTGCTGTCAAAACATCAAAACCATCAAAACCACCTGTCAAAATCATCAAAACCTACTGTCAATAACATCAAAACCATCAAAACCACCTGTCAAAAACATCAAAACCTACTGTCATGATAACATGATTGATAATACCGGAAGTCCCGCCTATACCGGAAGTCCCGCCTTATACCGGAAGCCCCGCCCCTATACCGGAAGTCCCACCTTATACCGGAAGTCCCGCCTCCACCGGAAGTCCCGCCTACACCGGAAGTCCCGCCTTATACCGGAAGCCCCGCCCACCTGTCATCAATCATTTTGACAGGTGGTGTATGGTATTTACTACTGTCGTGGAACGATTTAATAGAACATTAAAAAGCCGCATGTGGAGATTTTTATCGGCTACAAATTCCCGCCGATACATAGATGTTTTACAAGACATTATTCAAGGGTACAACACCAGTTATCACCAAGTATCAGAATGAGACCCGTGGGCGCCGACAAAGTAAATGAGGGTCAAGTGTTTCAAAACTTGTACGGCGATATAAAGAAGCAGAAGAAGACCGTATTTAATTTCAAAGTCGGTCGTCAGGATTTCTAAAGTGAGAGGCCCGTTCGCCGCCAAAGTTTATGAGCAGAACTACACGGAAGAATTTTTCACCGTATCCTCATGTATTCCACGTCAACCCCCGGTCTACAGACTCAAGGATTATGATGGCGATGTCATCGAGGGGGTTTTTTATGAAGAAGAGCTGCAAAAAATAATTGTGAGTAAAAAAAAATCTTTTAAGGTGGAAAAGATTTTAGGTCAGAAAAAACAAGGGAAATCTACGCTTGTTTTAGTGAAATGGCTAGGATGGCCTTCAAAATTTAATAGTTATATAGATAAAAAAACTCTGCTGGACTTGCAATCTCCTTAAAACGTACCGTCATGGAGGATCACGGGTTCTACGTCACGTTGCCGTGCAATGCGTCGTCGTCGGTTTATCCTGAAAATCGTATATCCAGCTATACAACCAGGTTGGCTAAAGCTATAAACTTGAAAGGACAATGGGAAGTCGGACTCGCCGAAATCGAATATCCTAGAAGTTGGTACAACTTTAATGACGAAGATGGGCATTTCATCCTACATACGGCTCCGGAACCCCCGGATAGCAATCCCTCAAATATTGGTTTTTCTATAATTACAAAATTATACATAAGCGGAGGGTACTACGCAAACATTCGTGCGATCCTCGGGCTATAAATCAACTCATCGCACCACGTATTGAATCATGACGAATTAAAAAACAAGGTGTATCTGACCGCGAAACCCAACATTTCAATGAGTTTCCGGGGAAGACTCGCCACTATTTTAGGAATGACGCTAAAACCTCTCGGAGGTTTAAACTATCATAAAGAACCCGATTTTACCGCAAACGTCATCATGTACGCTATTGAATTATTGCGCCTAGTATCGGTGAGTGACTCGTCACCCGAGTGAGACACCGCCGGCACTTCTTCAACTTCAATGTCTTCTTCCGGCGGTGAGTTAAAAGGATATGATGTTTGACCCGCCTTTGTGCTTGTCCAAGTGATGCGTTGAGGCGTATTCCAACTCGTCATGTGGTCAGGGCTATAACCCGAACCTGCTGTGTAGAAATATAACACAAAAATCTTAATGGTATGATTCAATTTGAGTTTAAATAATGTAGATAGTCTTACCGTGTACCCGAATACACGGTTACTGCTCATCATAAATTCACCTTTAGTCCATTCCGAAAGTTCATGGAGAAAGTTTGTCAAACGGACGTGACCGAAAGGTTTTCTCGGTGCCATAGTCAGACTGGCCATCAGACTGTCCGTCGTTCTGCTGCTCACCCCCGCCTCTGGGGATTTAGGGGACGATAAACAGTCCATGCTCATGTAGCTCATGTTTTCTCTTTCTGATTGATGTAGAACACACTGACCCATTTATATACGCTGCTATGGGAAGCGGCGGGTGGGAGGGGAATTTCCTGATAACAGCGTCTTCAAAAGACAAAACCTTCTGTCATTTAAAATACAGCCTTCAAAAACAAAAACCTTCTGTCAAAATCATCAAAACCTGCTGTCAAAAACATCAAAACCATCAAAACCACCTGTCAAAATCATCAAAAACATTAAAACCTGCTGTCATTTATTATACAGCCTTCAAAAACAAAAACCTTCTGTCAAAATCATCAAAAACATCAAAACCTGCTGTCAAAACATCAAAACCATCAAAACCTGCTGTCAAAACATCAAAACCATCAAAACCACCTGTCAAAATCATCAAAACCTACTGTCAATAACATCAAAACCATCAAAACCACCTGTCAAAATCATCAAAACCTACTGTCATTATAACATGATTTATAATACCGGAAGTCCCGCCTTATACAGGAAGTCCCGCCTATACAGGAAGTCCCGCCTTATACAGGAAGTCCCGCCTATACAGGAAGTCCCCCCTACACCGGAAGTCCCGCCTTATACCGGAAGTCCCGCCTTATACCGGAAGTCCCGCCCCTATACCGGAAGCCCCGCCCACCTGTCATCAATCATTTTGACAGGTGGTGTATGGTATTTACTACTGAGGTGGAAGAGGACGAGGACAAAGACGAGGACCAGTGCGGAGACGTGTATCAGATGACATCAGGGCTACTCTGGTGGACCATGTGATAAATCATGGCCTGTCCATGAGGGAGGCTGGGCAAAGAGTACACCTTAACCTCAGTCGCTACACAGTAGCATCGATAATAAGGACATTCCGACTGGAGAACAGGTATATCTTCAAGTTTCTACTCCAGACTGTACCTACTGTATGTGGCACATGATTCTGTATCACACTAACTGTACTATACAAAAATGGGTAGTGCTGTGAAGTATATGTAAAGGAATACCATTGTGATGTTACAATACTGTGGACAGATTGAAAGTACAGTATGTGAAAAACCTAGCCAATGACATCTTGTGGTGGCATTTTCTACAGAATGGTTGGACGACCTCCTCAAGGTGGAAGGGAGCGGCTCTTCACTCAACAACAAGAGCTTGCCATCATTGAAATGGTGCGAGAAAAAATGCAATCCGACTTCGTGAGTTGCAACAATGCATAATTGCAAATAGAAATGTATTCAACAATATCAACAGGGTCAGCATTTCTACACTAAGTCGCATCCTACAGAAACATAACTTCAGAATGAAGCAGCTGTACAGGGTGCCATTTGAGAGGAACAGTGTCAGGTCAAAGATCTGTGCCATGATTATGTGCAGGTATGTGTCACTTTACTTTACATACTATATATTGTGATGTGGGAATGAGGGTTTATGCTGCCACCTGCCCTTGCCTGTAGCTTGTTTTATACTGACCCAACCCAGCCCCTACTTGTGTGAAAATATAGACATTGTAGTTACTGTATGTGTTTTCAGTAACACTATTCAATATTTTCTGTTACAGACAGTTCTGGATTTTGATGCGCGAACTGCCACATGAGTTCATCTAAGTGGATGTGGCAGGCTTCAATCTGGCCAAAACCAGGCGTCATCGGGGAACGTAATTGGACAAGGGCTGTTGTAAATGTCCCTGGGCAGCGTGGAAATATCACCTTGTGTGCTGCAATTAGTGTCCAAGGAGTCCTGCATCACCATGCCACTCTAGGTCCCTACAATACAGGACAGATCATTGCATTTCTAGATGCACTACATGCAGTTGTGCAGGACAGACCACAGCAGCCCAGGTTTGTTGTCATTTGGGATAATGTTAGTTTGTCTATACTGACCCAACCCAGCTACATTTGTGTGAAAATATAGACATTGTAGTTACTGTATGTGTTTTCAGTAACACTATTCAATATTTTCTGTTACACCAGTTCTGGATTTTGATGCCAGACTCGAACTGCCACATGAGTTCATCTAAGTGAATGGGGCTTCAATCTGGCCAAAACCAGGTCAGGGCCAGTAATTGGACAAAGGGCTGTTGTAATGTCCCTGGGCAGCGAAATATCACCTTGTGTGCTGCAATTAGTGTCCAAGGAGTCCTGCATCACCATGCCACTCTAGGTCCCTACAATACAGGACAGATCATTGCATTTCTAGATGCACACCTGTGCAGGACAGACCACAGCAGCCCAGGTTTGTTGTCATTTGGGATAATGTTAGTTTCCACCAGGCTAGTCAGAACTACATCTGTGCTCTGATTCACTGGACCCACTACAATTTGCATACCGCAGTAACCATTCCACAGATGCTGTGCCTTCACCCTGCACACTCTCCCACCGGCTGTATCACCGCCTGGTTTGGAAACAGCACCGCTGGCAACCGCAGGGCTCTGCAAAGGGTCGTGCGAACTACCCGCCACATTGTTGGAGGTGAGCTTCCCTCCCTCCAGGATATCTACACCAGGCGGTGTACAAGGAAAGCCCGGAGGATTATCAAAGACTCCAGCCACCCGTCCCACAGTCTGCTCTCTCTGTTGCCCTCAGGGCGGCGTTTCCGTAACATCCGATCCCGCTAGCCGACTGAGGGACAGCTTTTCCCTCAGGCTATCAGGCTAATGAACAGTCACAAATAACTCACCTACATCACACTCCCACTCACACAACATGCCATGCACTGCACTTTAACACAGTTCAACTGGACTACACGCACACACTGCACTAACACAACCTATCTGCTATCACTGGACACCATACAATGCACATCCACGACACTGCATATGCATAATCTGTTGCACCTTTGCACAACTATCTGCTGCTCAACCAATCTGCTGTTAAATTATAATCTGTTGCACCTTCACATTATTACTATGTATAGACTACATAATGTATAGATAGTGTACATAATGTAGATGTGCCCATACGGTGTATAATTTGTAGTTGATAATTAAGTATGTCTTTATAGTACACTATGTGTACTGAGTATATGTATGTGTATTTTGCACATTGTCTTCTGTACAGTCTGTAAATATGTACTGTCCATATGTAAATTGTTGTTTGTTGCACTGTCATAAGAATTTCACTCACCAAGGCACTTGTGCTGTGGTGATGTGACAGTAAAAGTGATTTGATTTGATTTGGCTGCTCTGGTCCGAGATTGGTTCAACAACCATAACCATTTCACAGTTTTATACCTGCCCCCTTACAGCCCCTTTCTAAATGCAATCGAGGAATTCTTTTCAGTGTGGCGAAGGAAAGTATATTATCGGCAACCACACGCCCGCATGACTCTTCTGCAAGCAATGGAAGAGGCATGCGGAGACATTGAGGTGGGATCAATCCAAGGGTGGATTCGGCACACAAGGCGATATTTTCCCCGATGCCTAGCCTGTGAGGACATCGCCTGTGATGTTGACGAGGTCTTGTGGCCAGATCAGAACAGAAGGCGGGATCCATAAGCCCCCCACAACACACACACACACACACACACACACACACACACACACAAAACAAGCATATGTTTGTTTCCCCCAATACCAATTTATCCAGTAATTATTATTATTTTTTTACTTTTGTTTTGTTGCTAAATTTGATGATTTGTGATTCCATTTTTCTTTATTTCTGTAAGAATGTTTGTTTTTTGTAAAAAAAACAAACACTTGTTTAATTACTGCAGAAATTCTACTTTTGAGTTTTACAGAAGAATGAGTCTGAGAAAATGACAATAAAAATAGAAACACAAAGACTGCAGTGTTTTATATAAAGCCCATCAGTGTGTTGCTGGTGATATGAAAGAGTAATTCAAATGGTGCTTGTGTGTATGGTTTTGTTGCAAGAATTTCATTTTTGGAAAGGAGTGTTAAGTTTTGATTGCAGTGTTTCATTTTGGCATAGATGTGAGTTGTTAATCTCCAAGTGCTCTGTCTGATTGGCTTGTGTGTAGAGTTTTGACATAATGAGCCAAATTCTGAAAAAAGTGTGTAAGCAATAGGCAAAAGCTGTAATAGGGAGCCAGTGCAGTGTTGACATAACCGGACTAATGTGATCATACTTCCTGGTTCTAGTAAGAACTCTAACTGCTGCATTTTGGACCATCTTTAGTTTGTTTATTAAGCGTGCAGATCAACCACCTAATAAAGCATTACAATAATCTAACCTTGAGGTCATAAACACATGAATTAACATTTCTGCATTTGGCATTGAGAGCATAGGTCTCAGTTTAGATATATTTTTAAGATGAAAAAATACAGTTTTACAAATGCTAGAAACGTGGCTGTCAAAGGAGAGATTGCTATCAAATAGCACACCTAGGTTCCTGACTGATGATGAAGAATCGAGAGAGCAGCCATCAAGTGTTAGACAGTGTTCTAGGTTATTACTTGTGTGGTTTTAGGTCTGATAATTAACACCTCTGTTTTCTGAATTTAGTAAGAAATTATTCGTCATCCAGTTTTTATATCAACTATGCATTCCATAAGTTTCTCAATTTGGTGTGTTTCACCATGAAGAAATATAGAGCTGAGTATCATCAGCATAACTGTGAAAGCTAGCCCCATATTTCCTGATGATATTTCCCAAGGGTAACATGTAAAGCGTGAAAAGTAACGGCCCTAGTACTGAGCCTTGAGGTACTCCATACTGCACTTGTGATCGATATGATACCTCTTCATTCACTGCTACGAATTGATGGTGGTCAGATAAGTATGATTTGAACCATGCTAATGCACTTCCACTAATACGAACAGAGTTTTCAAGTCTATTCAAAAGAATGTTGTGATCGATAGTGTCGAGCATGGCGCTAAGATCCAGGAGCACTAATAGAGATACAACCACGATCAGATGATAAGAGCAGGTCATTTGTCACTCTAATGAGAGCAGTCTCAGTACTATGAGAGGTCTAAATCCTGACTGTAAATCCTCACAAATATCATTTTCTCTAAGAAGGAATATAATTGTGAGGTTGCTACCTTTTCCAGTATCTTTGACAGAAAAGGGAGATTCGAGATTGGTCTGTAATTAACTAGATCTTTGGGGTCAAGTTGTGGTTTTTTAATGAGAAGCTTAATAACAGCCAATTTAATGGTTTTGGGGACATACCCTAATGACAATGATGAGTTAATAATAGCCAAAGAGGATATATGACTCCTGGAAGCACCTCTTTTAGTAATTTAGATGAAATAGGGTCTAACATACATGTTGTTGGTTCAGCTTATTTAACAAGTTTGTACAATTCTTTCTCTCCTATAGTAGAGAATGAGTGGAATTGTTCCTCAGGGGATCTATAGTGCACAATTTGATGTGATACTGCAGCTGGCAGCTGCATGGTTACAGTTTGATCTCTAATTGTATTGATTTTGGAAGTAAAATAGTTCATAAAGTCATTCCTGCTGTGCTGTTGGGAAATGTCAACACCAGTTGATGTTTTATTTTTTGTTAATTTTGCCTCTGTATTGAATAAATACCTGAGGTTGTGTTTGTTTTCTTCTAAAAGAGATGAAAAGTAATCAGATCTAGCCGTTTTAAATGCTTTTCTGTAGGATAGGTTTTTACTTGAAATCCTCCCGCCAAACAATACGAAATACCTCTAGTTTTGTTTTGCTCCAGCTGCGCCCATCCAGCTGTGGTCCTTGTAGCCTCTGCTCTCTTTAGGGCGTGAGTGTGCTCATTATACCACGGTGTTGGACTGTTTTTCTTAATCTTCCTTATGCGTAACCATTCAGCAGTATATTTAATTGTACACATGGGGTACAACAAACCCATCTTGAGTGTTTGCTGCTAACTCTGACCATATAATTCCCATTTGAAGTTCCAGACGTGTCTGATAACTGAATATGCTGGAAATTGTTTTTGATGAGTGAGGAGGTTGAAATCTTAATACAATCAGTTAAACGGTACAATCAGTTAAACAGAGAAAAGAGAGGAAAAACAAGTCGCCTGCCTATAAGTCTGATTTTATTATTTCATTCAGAAATAGGCCGACACGAATTATAAACATAATAAACACTGTAAACATAGTTAGCTATTTTAGTTCCCCTCACTCCACAACAAATCATTTTAATTAACAATAGGATATTTAGAAAAGAACAAGAACTAAAAATGTAAGAAGCAATAGCGATAAACGACAAACAAAAACTAATTAATTTAGGCTAAAACGAAACTGTAACCAATGTCGGGTCTCTTGTTAGACACAAAATCAATTGTTTCCATGTTCGCGATGTATTTGAATGGCAACATATTATTTACCTTTTATGTAGGCCTACTTCACTTGCATTGCAATATAAACGTAAAGCAAACTGTTTTGCATAACTTCACGGCGGTATGGTGATAACGCTTAATGGCACAGATTTTACTACATATTTAAATGGAGGAGTGTGTTTTTTTGCATATGTTTGACTGACGGTGTTTTATTATGATAAATTAACAGGTAGCATTGTCAAAGTAGAATGCTTAACTGTGTGCGCATGCGGCAATTGTAAAAGGTTTGCTTTTATTTGTGTACATTCACAATAAAAACAAATCTTAGTTTTTTTTGTAAAATAAGCCAAAATATAGGATGCAGCTTTCTGTATTTTCTGGGTTGACAGAACACATTTGGGGTTAATTTTACAATTTTAAGATGGCCTCGACCACCCACTTGCTCATCCTTTGCTTAGATGCAGGGGGACCCTTTGTTAGGATGTCCAATACATATGAACAACTGTTCATTTTTTCACCACAGGGCAGCTCTGTGGACGTAAGCATCTAATGCCCGTATTGGGCAAAGCAAATTGTGCCTTTCCTGGTCCACATTATGAAAGAAGGCTTTCAGCACCTCAGCCTCAAAGTACCATGGAGGAAAACGAGATACCAGGGGGTCTTTCCCAATGACATTCCACCCAAAAAAATGTGGTAAGGACTTATGGCTGCCACTTAAACCTTTAAAGTGGACGGGGCTAGCCCTGCAGTGAACTGATCTTGCAGGAACTCCAGCACTGTAACGACTGAGCAGTTAACTGGGTCAAGCTGATGGTCACTATACCATGAAGTGAAAACTTTACACTTCAAGGCATGTGAAAATGGAGAATGGCTCGTGGAGGGAGCTCTGGAGTGGAGAATGGTCTCAACAACCTCGGTTGAGAGACCTGAGTCTATGAGCTGGCCAAGCCCACAGTTTACACAGTTCTGGTTGGGGGTGAAGTATCGAGCCCCCTGCTTGGGACAGAAGGTCCCTCCTGACAGGAAGCTCCAGAGGAGGCCCATCAAGAAGGTATATTAAATCTGGGAATCATACTCTGCCCGGCCACCGCGGGGCAATGAGAAGTAGTAGAACCCGGTCCTGGCGAACTCTCTCCAGGACTCCCGGGAGCAGAGCGATCGGGGGAAATATATACAGACAAAGCCTCGGCCACGTCTGCACCATCGCATCCAGTCCGAGAGAAGCTGGATGCGTGAGCGAGAACCAGAGTCACAGTGAGACGCTCTCGAAATGCAAACAGATCCACTCATGCCTCCATATCAGCTCCACCACCTCAGGGTGGAGCCTTCATTCAGCCTCAGCCCCTGTCTCGACAGGATGTCTGCTCCTATATTGTGGGCCCCGGGATGTAAGCTGCTTGAAGAGACAACAACTTCCCTTGGGACCACAGGAGGATTTGGCACGCCAGTTTGCAAAGTGGACGTGACCGCAAACCCCCCTGGTGATTTAAGTAGGAGACCACCGATGTGTTGTCTGAGTGGACAAGCACATGGTGGCCCCTGAGATATGCTAAGAAATTCTTAAGAGCAAGAAATACAACCAACATCTCCAGACAGTTGATGTGCCATGAGAGATGCTGCTCCTTCCACAGACCTTGACTCGTGCGTCCCTCTAGGATTGCTCCCCAGTCTGTGAGAGAGGCATCTGTCGGTAGCATCCTGCGATGACATGAAGCTCCCTGCACGGGACCCTGGGACAGGAACCAAAGTTTCTTCCACATTTCCAAGGCACGAAAGCATCGCTGCGTGACCTTGATCATGCAAAAGGGGTTGCCCCTCGGGGAAAACCCTTTGGTCCTGAGCCACCACTGTAGAGGTCTCATGTACAGCAGTCTAAAAGGTATCACGTTGGATGCTGTTGCCATAAGACCTAATGGTCTCTGAAACTGTTTGACAGTGAGTGACTGGCCTAGCCTTATTCTTTTCACAGCTGACAGGATGGACTCTGTACGTGCAGGCGCGCCTACATCGACGTTGAGTCCCATACCACACCAAGGAAGGTGGTCCTCTGTAGTGGAGAAAGCACACAAAGCCGTAACCCCAACTCTTTCCTGTGGGCCAGCACAAAATCCTGATGCCGCACTGCCAACTGATGCGACTGAGCTAGAATCAACCAATCGTTGATGTAGTTCATAATGCGAATACCCTGAAGCCGAAGAGGCACTAGGGCTGCCTCTACGCATTTCGTGAAAGTGCAGGGTGATAATGCTAGGCCGAACGGAAGAACCCGATACTGGTATGCTTTGCCCCCAAAAGCGAACCTCGGGAACCTCCTGTGACAAGGAAGGATAGATAAGTGGAAGTATGCGTCCTTGAGGTCTATCGTGAAAAACCAGTCCTCGGATCTGATCTGTGGCACGATTTGTCTCAAAGTTACTATTTTTAACTTGAGCTGCATGATGGAGTCATTCAGAACTCGAAGATCTAAAATGGGACGCAACCCTCCATCCTTCTTTGGAACTATGAAATACCGGCTGTAAAATCCGGTTTCCCTGTTGGAGTGAGGTACATATTCTATGGCCCCTTTCTCTAAAAGAGCTTTCACTTCTTGTTCCATTACCAGAACCTGCTGGGGGGCCACCTCGGTGGAAAACACCCCCATAAACCTGGGCAGGCGAAACTGTACTATATTGAATACCCTTTTTCTATAGTCTGCAGGAACCAACGAGATATATTGGCAGAAGTTTCCATGCTGTCAAATTTCTACTAGAGATACCAGCCCCTCAAGACTGGTTTCTGGATTTATATGTAGTTGTGCAGTTAGACCGATGTCCTGAAACGATGAACCGACGGAAGCATCTGAACTGACCGCTCTGAAACTTTTCAGGGAATTTTGAACTCTGAAATTTTTAGGGATGGCTGGCAATTACAGCTGTTTCTGTAAAAATAATTTGACTGTGGTCACCCCTTAACAGAGATGTTCAGTCCTAAAGTTGATAGAGAGTGGACGAACAATTTGAAGAATGTCAAATTGCATTTTTGTGTGTGAAATCTCTCCTCTGCTGTGCTCCAGTGTTGTCTGCTCCCGATGTGGCTCGTTCCTTCAAGCTTGAGGTGGATTCCAGTGCAACTGGAGTTGGAGCGGTCCTGTTTCAGGATGGTGATGATGGCATACCCCATCCAGTGTCTTTTATTTCTGCTAAGTTTAATTGTCATCAATTTAATTATTCTGCTATTGAAAAGGAGACTCTGGCTTTGTTGCTTGCTTTGCAGAACTTTGATGTGCGTTGGGTATAGCTCTTCTCCCATTGTTGTCTACACGGACCACAACCCATAGTTTTTAAATAAAATGTACAACCATAACCGACGGTTGCGCTGGGCTTTAATGGCTCAAAATTATAACCTTGAGATTTACCATAAGAAGGGAATGGACAATGTCATGGCAGATGCCTTTTCTCGGCTAGGTAATGCTTTTTGTATTTTTAGGTTCACTGGGTTGGTGTGCTGTGTCCTTGTTTGTTTTACTTGATGGCTTCACCCAGAACCTGTCTTTTATTGTTTTGCACATAAAAAAAAGACTAGGTTCTTTCTTTAGGTGGGGGAGTGTTACGGCTTATGCCTTGAGGGTGTATGCATATGATGTCATGTCTCTTCTAATATCTCGCTCTCTGAGTCTAAATGTTAAGGTTCGCCTTTGAGCACCTGCGTCTGATGGCATATGTGCTGATGACCTATATTAAGAATTTTGAAGTGGAGCATGGTAGGAAGGGCAGGAGATCTACTAGCAAACAAGATGTATTACCTGTATTATTCTTTCTAATTTTGGTTGATTACTTTTCTGTTGCCTTTATATTTTGGAGATATTCCATGGATTGGTTGTATTCATTTTCTTTCGTTAGATGCTTTAGGAACCTTTTCTTTCTTGTTTTGATACGTGTTTCTTTTATGTCATGTTTTGTCTTATCTAACTAAATATTTTTGCATGATATCTTGGTTTCATGTGTCCACCTTTATGTTGCATTCCCCTTCCTAGCTAACTTAAACAGGGGTTCGTAACCTTTATCGTAATGAAATGTATAAGAAATGTTATGTCAGCAGCAAATCAGTGTAACAATTCAGTCCACTGGAGGTGAGCATAGTGAGAACCCAAGTGCAGTCTATTTCAAAAGTGTGATCCAAACATAAAAATGTAATCCAAACGAAGAATTGACATTAAAATACTTGACTTGGCATGGACAAACAAACTAGATTCACCAAAAGTAGGTTAAAACTTCAATACACGACAAGGAACAAATGCAACGACATGGCTACTTATAGCAAACAAAGAGAATTACATGAGATGAACAAACCAATGAGGAAACAAGACACGTGACTAGGACAAACAACCAGAACGTGACACATTGAACAGAGAAACCAATAGTAGGAATACAAGAGGGCAAGGGAAGCTTGAAACAAACAGAAACGGTGACTAAACTTCAAAATAAGACATGAAAACAAGAAATTGAAACAGAACCCAAAAAAGACCTTACATATTCCTCCCTAAAAAAAGGCAGCTCCAGATGCCTAAACTACATGAAACAGAACCCAAAAAGTCCAGGAGGGTGGTGGAGCGGATGGGGGGTCAGGCCCGTGAAGGGGAACAGGACATTGAGCGTGGAGCAATGGCCATGACAGGACAGACAGTAAGTTCATGAACGGCCTCCGTGGCCGTGACAGGACAGACAGTGAGTTCATGAACGGCCTCCATGGCCGTGACAGGACAGTGAGTTCATGAACAGCCTCCGTGGCTGTGAAAGGGCAGACTGTGAGTTTAAAAGTGGGTGCCACCAACTCTGGAGGTTCTGCAGCGGACGCCGACTCCTCTGGAGGCACTGGAGTGAATACATGGACAGGAGAGGCCTCTGAGGCAAATTCATGAACAGGAGAGGCCTCTGAAGCAGACTCGTGGATCGAAGAGGCCTCTGGAGAAGACTCATGGACAGAAGAGACCTCTGGAGCAGACTCAAGGACAGGAGAGGCCTCAGGAGCAGACTTGGGGACTGGAGAGGCCTCAGGAGCGCAGTGTAGTAGTAGTAGTAGTAGTAGTAGTAGCCCTTTATTTTCACTAGTCACAAGTACCAGCGAAATTAGCCATCAACCTGTCCATGCATACACAACATACATATGACAACGGGGTAGACAGAACAGGAAGACAGGGAATGGAAGAAAAGTACAGCATTTACATGAGGAGAGGGAGGAGAAAAAAAAATTGAACACCCAGACTATGCTCCATTGGGAGTACAGTGTGAGAACAGAAAAAAAACACCTCAGCACAAAAGCACATATACCATAGACACAACTTGCAACAGGGGAAACATATCCAGCACTGGCAAGCAGCCATCCGTCCGGTGCCATTTCTTGGCGCCGGTCACAGACCTGCTCAACAGCGTGGTGATACAAAGCGTTCAGAGGCAGTTTGGTCGGGGGAGGGGAGTATGTCTGTGATAGGGGAGGGAACAAGATCGTCCTGCTGCAGTGTTCTTTCCCAGGGATAAATTTCCAACAACGACCTTGCCGGGCAGTGCTGGTACGGGGGAGCCAAAAGATAAGATTGCGATTTGTTTAGGCGAGTAGCCGCATTCCAAAGCAGCTACTCTATCTGTCCATTCTGGTCTCGATCGTAAATTTTTCTCTGTAAAGCCGTGATCTTCTCCAAGATGGAATCCATATTGCGGTTAATAGTCTTGATAGAATCCATATTGCGGTTAATAGTCTCAGTTGCAATGCTGACCGCTCTTCCCACTGCTTCAGTCATGGCGGGCAGCCTTGTGAGGCTTTGGACAGCTGTACCCGTTTTCTGAATTTTTCGATAACCCAGGGCAAAGCCTAATCCAATCAGCAGAAGACCTGTTATCATGGTTCCGAAAAGGTAGATATCTTCAATGTCCTCAACAGAAAGAGCCGCAAGACATACGATTTGCCACCTCTCCCACGCATCCCTCGTATACCCAGCTGCGAACGTTCCGTCAGGGCAGACAGGTTCCCCGGAACCAACACAGCCCACACACTCAAAATGGTGACCGCCACTACAGGAAGCACTGAGGTCAGGGGAACAGTCTATGTGACAGCCAGTGCTGAGGCCCTGGGGATGCCAGCTGCTCACACTGACATCAGTGATGGGTCCAATCACACTGGCAATCAGTCCTGATATATATATATATATATATATATATATATATATATATATATATATATATTAGAGGTGGGCATAGATTAATTTTTAATCTAGATTAAAATGGCTCATTTGAATTCTGCCGAAGGCATTCAGAATATGTGTGCTACCCAAATAATGACTAAAAAGTAAGTCTTTGAGAACGGGTTTCTCAAGCCAGGTGGCGAGACCAGGGGCTCATCTCCTGTTTCCAAAATGCATCACAAACTTTAATCTCTTCCCATCCCAATCCCACGAGAAAACTGGAGGAAAATCCCGTTCCACTCCCGGAAGAATGACTCCCATTCCCTCCCACTCCCGTGTTGTTGTTTTTGTTTTTTTGCCGATAACTGTCAATTACAGTAAAATATAGTACAGATCACAGCGTCCACCTTATTAGTTGAATAAAAACCCAAAATGTCGTTTTTGTTATTATATTGAAATGAAAGCCATCGTATTATGCACAGTGTTGCACAGATTAAATTTCATGTAAATCATCCATGCTAACACACACGTCTTCTATTTTTTTTTTTTTTGACATTTCACTCTCTATAGATATATTTTCTATGTACTGTATTTTTAGATATATTCGAGTTTCAAGTTTCGCTCAAGTTCACATGAGACCTAAAGCGCATCCTGTTTGCTTAAAAGCGCATCGTTTCGTTCTTATTCTGAGTGCACACAAATAAACGTAGAGTCTTTACAGATTCGAAAGATGTATTAGGCTACTTTTATCTGTATGACCAAAAATGACGGAGATTTTAGGAGCAAGTGAGCGCACCGGAGCCTGTCCTGCAGCAAACGCGCTTCCACACAAACACTTCAATAGCGCACATTTCTCTAGGTTAACATCATATTGAGCGGACATGTAAAGTTGCTACTACATTCATCTTTCAGATGAAAAGCCATATTTGAGGTTGATGAATGATAGGTGAGCGTTTGGATGTCCTGCCCGATTGTATTACCACATAGACAAGCCGTTAACAATCTGTCCATCACGGACTGCGAGCCTCTAGTTCGAAGACTCGTTCTCGCCCCCTACAGTGCAATTCGGCTAGGTATACATCCGCGCTAAAATATCAGGGTGAAAGTCATCATAGCTTGCGTAGTATAGACCCAGCTCCCAACCCAACTTTGAGAATAGATTAACGGCGATATTTTTTTGATCGCCGATAAGAGTCTCACGTTAACGCAGCACGTTAACGCCGATAACGGCCCACCACTAATATATATATATATATATATACACATACACTCACTGGCCACTTTAATTGATACACCTTGCTAGTACCGGGTTGGACCCCCTTTTGCCTTCAGAACTGCCTTAATTTTTTTGTGGCATAGATTCAACAAGGTGTTGGAAACACACCTCAGAGATTTTGGTCTATATTGACATGATAGCATCACGCAGTTGCTGCAGATTTGTCGGCTGCAAATCCATGATGCGAATCTCCCGTTCCACCACATCCCAAAGGTGCTCTATTGGATTAAGATCTGGTGACTGTGGAGGCCATTTGAGTAAAGTGAACTCATTGTAATGTACAAGAAACCAGTTGAGATGATTTAAGCTTTGTGACATGGTGCATTATCCTGCTGGAAGTAGCCATCAGAAGATGGGTACACTGTAGTCATAAAGTGATGGACATGGTCAGCAACAATACTCAGGTAGGCTGTGGCATTTAAATGATGCCTAATTGGTACTAAGGGGCCCAAAGTGTTCCAAGAAAATATCCCCCACACCATTGCACCACCACCACCAGCCTGAACCGTTGAGACAAGGCAGGATGGATCCATGCTTCCATGTTCTTTACGCCACATTCTGACCCTACCATCTCAATTTTGGTGAGCCTGTGCAAATTGTAGCTTCCGTGTCCTGTTCTTAGCTAACAGGAGCGGCACCCGGTGTGGTCTTCTGCTGCTGTAGCCATCTGCTTCAGGGTTCAACGTGTTGTGCGTTCAGAGATGGTACTGTGCATACCTTGCTTGTAACGAGTGGCTATTCGAGTTACTGTTGCCTTTCTATCATCTCTAACCAGTCTGCCCATTCTCCTCTGACCTCTGACATCAACAAGGCATTTTCGTCCACACAACTGCCACTCTCTAGGGTTTACAGAGGGTTTACAGTTTCGTCCATACAACTGCCACTCTCTAGGGTTTACAGAAAAGGTTGTGCGTAAAAATCCCAGTAGATCAGCAGTTTTTTAAATACTCAGACAAGCCCGTCTGGCACCAACATCTATTACACATTCAAAGTCACTCAAATCCCCTTTCTTCCCCATTCTGATCCTCAGTTTGAACTTCAGCAAGTCGTCTTCGCCACATATAGATGCCTAAATGCATCGAGTTGTTGCCATGTGATTGGCTGATTAGCAATTTGTGTTACCAAGCAATTGAACAGGTGTACCTAATAAAGTGGCCGGTGAGTGTATGTGTGTATGTGTCAGGGATTCAGCCACACCACCTGTCACGTTAACCAGATCACTCTCACCTGCCTACTTACCACTACCACCTGTCTCTGCCAATCAAGCTACCTTTATCTCTGCACTCACCCTCTGTGTCATTGTCTGGTCTCGTAGCTTCAATGCAGACTTACCTGACTCTCTGTGTGTTTTGCTTCCCTGTAAGCTTCCTCGAGGAGTAAGGTCTCCGGGCTCCAGTCCTTCTACGCTCAGTTGTTTCCCGTGGATCACCCGCCGGAGGAAACGGGACGTTTCCTCACATAAGCTAAGCCTCGATCCAACCAGCCATCCTTCAGGATTACTGATCTGCATTCTCTCACTGCTTTGGTTTAATAAACCGGTTGTCACGCAGCCTTGTGTCTCCAGAGTATTTGTGACAGAAGACCAGACCGAATTATTGGTATGGATCCCCGGCGCCCCGATCCGGCGGACGCTTTTGATGAGCTCGTCAGTGCTCTCCGCGCCTCCCTCACACCCCTCCCCACTCCACCATCAGCCTCTGCCCGTCCCATGGCACTACCATCTGCTTTCTCGGGCGAGGCGGTGGAATGTAGCGGTTTTCTGCTCCAGAGCTCACTGTACATCGAGATGCAGCCTCAGAAATTTGCCACGGAAAGAGCCAAGGTGGCCTTCCTGCTCTCTCTGCTGTCTGGTCGTGCGCTGCTGTGGGCTCGTGCTATCTGGGGTTCACAAAGCACGATAATTAACTCCTTCGAGGCATTCGTAGCTCATTTCAAATAAGTTTTTGGGCAGTCTACAGGCTCGCTCTCCATACCGGATCAGCTCATTCGCCTCCGTCAGGGAAGATCGACGGTTAGTGATTACATCGTTGCAGTTCCGCACCCTGCGCGAGCGGTTGGAAACGAGGCTGCACTGCTAACTGCCTATCGCCAAGGGCTAGATTCACAGATCTGCACGCAAATGGCGATATACGATGACAGCGTGGGATTAGAAAATTTCATGCTGAGAGCCGGACGGATCTCTCAGCGCATCGCTGCTTGTCACTCCGAAGATATCGCTCTTCCACCAGCCCCGCCCCCTGCCGGTTACCCAGGACCCGAACCCATGCAAGTGGATGCCACCAGACTCACTTGTATGGAGCGAGCACGACGACTATTTTCCGGTCTTTGCTTGTATTGTGGATCCTCTGGTCATTTCATTCGAGCCTGCCCCACTCGTCCATCACGCCCTGCGGTGAGTACCCTCCACATAGATCCAGCAGTGTCTACCTTAAAATTATTGACAGTCCAACTACTCACCCCAAGTTATTCCATTTCTGTACCAGCCCTCATTGACTCGGGGTCTTCCGGGAACTTCATCACCCAAAACCTCTTAAATCGCCTTCAGCTACCCCGCAGGAGACAGGAGCAGGTACTTAACATTGAAACCATTCAGGGAAACCGCTGGGGCGTGGGCAAATCAGGTTCCGATCCTTACCGATCTCCCTGCACGTGGGGTGCTTCCATCAAGAAACCATCTCGTTTCTGGTCCTGGAGGAAGCAACCGTGGATATCATCCTGGGACGCCCCTGGCTCACCAAACATTCTCCCAAAGTCAGATGGGACTCCAGTGAAATCCTCCAATGGAGTAAGGAGTGTTTCCAAAACTGTCTGTCCGCAGTGCCAACTCCGCCTACTTCTAATCCTAGTCTCCAGATCAACTCCACTCATGTTGAAAGCCCCTGGAGAGCCCATCCATCCCATCTGACTATGGGGCGTTCCAGGATGTGTTCAGTAAGCAGGCAGCCACTCGACTTCCCCCTCACCGGCCATGGGATTGTGCCATAGACCTGCTGCCTGGAGCTAAACTTCCTAAGGGTAGGGTTTATCCACTGTCCATCCCGGAGCGCAAGGCCACGGAGGAGTATATTCGGGAGGCTCTCCAACAACAGTTCATCCGTCCATCAACGTCACCTGCAGCATCAAGCTTCTTCTTTGTGGGGAAAAAGGACGGAGGCTTGCGGCCCTGCATAGACTACAGAACACTGAATTCCCAAACTGTCAAACTCCCATATCCTCTTCCCCTGGTTCCGGCAGCCCTAGAGGAACTCAGAGGGGCACATATATTCACGAAGCTGGACCTGCGGAGCGCGTACAACCTCGTTCGTATCCGGGAGGGCGACGAATGGAAGACGGCATTCATTACCCCGTCAGGTCACTATGAATATCGGGTTATGCCGTATGGCCTGTCTAACTCACCGTCCGTCTTCCAGGGGTTTATGAACGAGGTGTTCCGGGAGTTTCTCCATCGCTTTGTGATCGTTTACATCGACGATATCCTTATCTACTCCCGGAACCTGGCCAAACATCGCCACCACGTTCTGCAGGTCCTCCTACAGCTGAGGAAGCATCAGTTGTACCTTAAACAGGAAAAATGTGAGTTCCACAGGACCACTGTCCAGTTCCTGGGTTACGTCATCAATCCCGAAGGAATTCAAATGGACCAGGGGAAGGTTCAAGTCATCAATTCATGGCCCCAACCTCAGTCTGTCAAAGAACTTCAACGTTTTCTTGGATTCTCCAATTTCTACCGACGATTCATTCACAACTTTAGCCTCCTTACGGCCCCCATCACTTCTCTGCTGCGCCATCAGCCCAAGTCCCTATCCTGGACCCCTGAAGCCATCACCGCTTTTGAAAAGCTGAAGAGAGCCTTCTGCACCGCTCCCATCCTCAAACACATGGAACCCCAACTCCCTTTCGTCGTGGAGGTGGATGCCTCCACTACGGGGGTGGGAGCGGTATTGTCTCAGTACCACGGAGAGCCTCCCCTTCTCCACCCTTGCGCATTCTACTGCAAGAAGCTTACCCCAGCGGAGCAAAATTATGACATCGGAAACAGGGAGTTGTTGGCTATTAAACTGGCACTTGAAGAGTGGCGCCACTGGCTGGAGGGAGCACAACACCCTTTCACCGTAATCACAGATTAAAAGAATTTAGAATATATCCAAAATGCTAAAAGACTCAACTCTCGCCAAGCACGGTGGGCCCTGTACTTCACTCGGTTCAACTTCACCATCACTTACCGTCCTGGTAACAAGAATGTCAAAGCAGACTCCCTCTCCCGCCTTCATCCGCCTGATTGTCCCTCCCTCCCTCCCTCCCTCCCTCCGCTTAACCCTTCTGGGCTCACTTCATGCTTCACCGGGCTCTGGACATCCAGGCAGCCAGCAAACTCTCTCCTCCAAGCTCGGTACTGGTGGTCCAGTATGGCCCACGATGTCTCCCAATACATCCGTCGTTTCTCAGTCTGTGCCATGTCCAAATCTCCACGTCATCTCCCCTCCGGAAAACTGGTTCCACTCCCCGTTCCCCGCAGACCCTGGTCCCACATCGGAGTCGATTTCATCACGGATCTCCCCAACTCAGACAATAACACCTGCATACTCGTTGTAGTAGATCGGTTTTCCAAAGCCTGTAAACTGATTCCACTCAAGGGTTTACCCACCTCCTTAGAAACAGCAGAAGCCTTATTCCATCAAGTCTTCCGCAACTTCGGTCTGCCGGAGGACATCGTCTCAGATCGTGGGCCCCAGTTCATCTCTCGGGTGTGGAAATCATTCTTCAAGCTCCTAGGCGTTACCATCAGCCTTTCCTCTGGTTATCACCCCCACAGTAACGGCCAGACTGAGCGGAAGATTCAGGAAATTGGGAGATTTCTGCGGTCATACTGCCACGACAACCAACATGGTTGGAACCGCTTCCTACCCTGGGCCGAGTATGCACAGAACTCTCTGAAGCAACCCACAACAGGGTTAACACCGTTCCAGTGCATGCTCGGCTTCCAACCCCCCCTATTTCCTTGGACGGAGGAACCGTCCGAAGTTCCAGCAGTGGACAACTGGTTCCGAGTGAGCGAGAGAGTGTGGGACTCGGCTCATGTCCACCTACAGCAGGCAGTGCGTAGACATAAGGGCGTCGCCAACACCCGGACGTTCCCCACCCCTGTCTATCGCCCAGGGGATAAGGTATGGCTGTCTACTAGGGACCTGCGTCTTCGCCTGCCTTGCAAGAAGCTGAGTCCCCGCAATATAGGTCCATTTACCATCCAGAGGCAAATCAATGAAGTCACTTACCGTTTAACTCTTCCAGCCCAGTATCGTGTTCACCCAGCCTTCCATGTCTCGTTACTCAAACCCTTCTCTCCCCCTGCCACAGGTCCCATGGAATCCGATGTACCTCCTCCTCCCGAAATCATTGAAGAACCTACCATCTATCAAGTCCGTGAGATCCTGGATTCCCAGCGACGAGGGGGCCACCTGGAGTACCTAATTGACTGGGAAGGATATGGCCCAGAGGAAAGATCCTGGGTCGCTCGGAATGATGTTTTGGACCCTTCCCTATTGATTGATTACCATCACAGTCACCCTGATCGCCCAGCGCCCAGGAGCCGTGGTCGTCCTCGTCGCCGTGTGCGGGCGCCAGGAGCTGCCCATGGAGGGCGGGTACTGTCAGGGATTCAGCCACACCACCTGTCACATTAACCAGATCACTCTCACCTGCCTACTAACCACTGCCACCTGTCTCTGCCAATCAAGCTCCCTTTATCTCTGCACTCACCCTCTGTGTCATTGTCTGGTCTCGTAGCTTCAATGCAGACTTACCTGACTCTCTGTGTGTTTTGCTTCCCTGTAAGCTTCCTCGAGGAGTAAGGTCTCCGGGCTCCAGTCCTTCTACGCTCAGTTGTTTCCCGTGGATCACCCGCCGGAGGAAACGGACGACCACATCAGCTAAGCCTCGATCCAACCAGCCATCCTTCAGGATTACCGATCTGCATTCTCTCACTGCTTTGGTTTAATAAACCGGTTGTCACGCAGCCTTGTGTCTCCAGAGTATTTGTGACAGTATGTATGTTTCAAGAAATGTTCAATTTGTTCTCTATATCCAGTAAGTATTAAGCACTATGTACCTGCACGAGGACGCTGGTGCTCTGAACGCTCTTTGTTTGCATGTCATTGTTTACAAATAGATTAAATGAAATGGGACAAAATTAATCTAAACAAACTATATAGAATTCTGAAGGTCTAAGCCTCAAGCATCAACGGTAGATCGCTGTTTTTCGATGGGAATATTATAAGGAATGTATTTGCTAAATTCATGTAAGCAGTACTCATCAAACCATCCATAATAAAAATGCAGTACATACCAGCTTTGTGTAATATTGAGTCACAAATGCATCCACTGCTGTAAATCCCAGTTTAGTTAGAGAGGTAAGGGTCCACAGAACAACATCCCATCGAGCACTTTAGTCCAATGAAGCAATAACGTTGTTATATGGACGGATATTCCTTTGTTTACATCTCCTTTCTTCAGGGAGAGTTATTGTTTGTATCTGTTATGGAATAGCTCACGCTCAAAAACTGCATCTTTTTTGTAAAAAACCACATGGTTTTGTCGTATACAGTGTTTCACACAGAATGAGACCATCCCAAAAAAAAAAAAAAGTGAAAAAAATTGTTTATTTGAATTCTGGCGCTCTCTCGCTAGGGCTGTGATGCACGCTGAGACGTACCTGTCATGTGATGGGGTGGAACTTAGTGATCGGCTTTTTGGACAAAATATATATATATATATATATATATATATATTTTTTTACCTTTTCACACGTAAATTCAAAATCTGCCGCCTGCCTCCCAAGCGTAGGATTTTTTGACCGTTATTTCAAATCGAATCAAATAATCTATCAAATAATTCTTAAAAATTAAATATTCCATGGAATACGCAGTGAGCTTGTCACATGATGCTCAGCAGTGGCGTAATACTTCACTGCTGGAGTGCCTGGATGAAATTGTGCAGGTGAAATATTTAGGATGTTTGCTCTGTTTTCAGTTTAAAACCTCACAAATTTAATTGCAAATGTTTATAAACTGCAATAAACCCATGAATCAACACTTTATACAGCCGTTTTATTTAACAATTACTTTGTTCGCTTTACATGAGCAAATGGCAGCTGTTGCACACGAGGACGACTAGTTGTTGAGTAATTTTTACGTTTTTTTGGAAGTTACCAAGAATATGAATATGCCCAAACAATTTGTAGACATGCATGGACTATAAAACGCATGAACAAAACATAATTGCAGTTCACCGACATCAGATATGTTGTTCTGAACGTAATATTGCATTGGTGTGCTTTTGTACTATTTTGGCTAATCTGACCGGCACATTGATATGGATGTCATCTAATGTTTATTTTTTTTTGTGCACTGTTGGAGGTTTGTTTTTGTATTTTACCCGCTATAGTTGCTGTTGAAAGTAGCATTAAACATAAGTTATATATTTTACTTATTGACCATTAACTGCTCAAATGCATCCACAAAGGGAAATGGTGTATATGGTGACAAATATACACTACGGAGTTGCTTTGTTTTGTTAGTAACAAGCACAAACTATTATATTCATATGTATTACAAATACTGAACATACCAAAAGACCATGAACTGTGACCATGTTTATTAATATCAACCATTAACAGGGAGTAGAACACTTTTTGTATAAAAAACTACTTGTATAACAAAGTATAAATGTAATTTAAATGATTGATAAATTACAAATTATTTACAGATTTACTAAAACAATATCAGTGCAAATATTTTTACAGGAATGAATGAGTAAAATAATTTTTACCTGAAATTATCAAATAAATGAACTCCAGGGAAGTGGTGACCTGTCCTGTGGATAGTAAATTACATTTGTGGGAGTTAGAAATAATGTAGAGTAAGTAAAGGACAGTTTGGTTGTGAACACAACACTTGTGCATTGTTAATATAAGTTTACAGTGCATGAAATATAAGTAATGGCTATTTTAGATGGTTGTGTAAATTTCTAACCCAACAGTTGGCGGTGAACAATGTGGCTGTTCAGCACAGCAGTGTCAAGCAGATAAAAGAAGATCTTCTTACACCACTTTCTTGTTTTCCTGGCACTCTCAAGAAAGCCTTTTACCATGTCAGCCCTGTCGACTGCCCCCATCTTTTTATTGTATTCAAGGACACAGTGAGGCTTGACCTTCCTCTCATTGGTGACATGGTTGACTTTCCCTGTGGCTGACATCATGGATGAGTGTACCGTGGTAAGCATAAGAACATCTCTCTTATCATGCCATTTTACCACCAGCTGTGTTCCATTCTGTCTGCATTCAACTTGCCCATTCACCATTTGTCCAGTGAAAACAGGCATTCCTTTCCTGTTGGCCCGCACAGTGCTACAGGCCCCTGTGTCATGAGAAAAGAAGTGCTGGAACAGCGATGGACTGCTGTACCAGTTGTCCACATAGAAGACGCGGCCCTTTCCCAGATAAGGTACAAGTAGGGTCATTACAACTGAAACAGATATGCCTAACCCCTCATAGTGCCAGATGTCGGAAGTGGATCCGTATAAAATAAGTTTTATTAACAAGTTCGGGAGGAGCACGTCCAGATACTCAGCCCTAATTAACACAGGTGGATGCGCCAATCAATGTAATTAACCCTTGGATATAAATACAGCTGACTTACCTCCATCCAGTTGACGGTTAAGCAGCATCCCTCCACCACCCCTTCTCCCACCAATATCACTAGAATTCTCATCACACCATGGGGGTACTCTGGGTTTGGGCCATTCCTGAGCTTGGAGCCCTCCCCAGGACAACACTTACGCCTACGTATTTTGGCAGTACTGCCATAATCATTATGCATTATGTTTATCGTGCTAGTAGATGTAAGTGTGAAATCACCATTTCTT
>CM050427.1:27965454-28055749 GCA_027564155.1 Gymnocypris eckloni scoliostomus | reverse complement strand
CTGGCAGGTCGGCCAGGCGTGGAGTGACTCTGGCAGGTCGGCGGAGGCGTGGGGTGACTCTGGCAGGTCAGCGGAGGCGTGAGGTGACTCTGGCAGGTCAGCGGAGGCGTGAGGTGACTCTGGCAGGTCGGCGGAGGCGTGAGGTGACTCTGGCAGGTCGGCGGGCGTGAGGTGACTCTGGCAGGTCGGCGGAGGCGTGAGGTGACTCTGGCAGGTCGGCGGGCGTGGGTGACTCTGGCAGGTCGGCGGAGGCGTGAGGTGACTCTGGCAGGTCGGCGGAGGCGTGAGGTGACTCTGGCAGGTCGGCGGAGGCGTGGGTGACTCTGGCAGGTCGGGAGGCGTGGGTGACTCTGGCAGGTCGGCGGGCGTGGAGTGACTCTGGCAGGTCGGCGGAGGCGTGGAGTGACTCTGGCAGGTCGGCGGAGACGTGGAGTGACTCTGGCAGGTCGGCGGAGGCGTGGAGTGACTCTGGCAGGTCGGCGGAGACGTGGAGTGACTCTGGCAGGTCGGCGGAGACGTGGAGTGACTCTGGCAGGTCGGCGGAGACGTGGAGTGACTCTGGCAGGTCGGCGGAGACGTGGAGTGACTCTGGCAGGTCGGCGGAGACGTGGAGTGACTCTGGCAGGTCGCGGAGACGTGGAGTGACTCTGGCAGGTCGGGCGGAGACGTGGAGTGACTCTAGCAGATCAGGCGCCCACCAGGGCGGAGCAGACGAGACAGGCGCCCACCAGGGCGGAGCAGACGTGACAGGCGCCCACCAGGGCGGAGCAGACATGACAGGCGCCCACCAGGGCGGAGCAGACGAGACAGGCGCCCTCCAGGGCGGCGCAGAGATCCCTGGCCGAGACTGGGACCTAGAGGAAACGGAGACACAAGAGGCAGAGAGAGCACATTTGGTTTCAGGAACCGAGGCAGGGAGTTTAAGCGGCCATGGTAGATCCGGGGACTCGGGCAGCCATGATGGATCAGGGGACCTCATGGGCCATGGCGGGTCCGGGGTCTCCGTGAGCAATGGAGGGGAGCTCCCTCCATGAAAGTTCTTAGTGAACTCCACTACCACGAGGGGGCACTCTGGAAGCGCTGAATCTTGGTGGTGCTCGGGCGGCTCTGACTCTCTTGGGCACTCAGGTGGCTCTGACTCTCTTGGGCGCTCGGTAGAACTGGACGGAACCAGCGGAGACGAAGGAGAGCTGGGCGGGACCAGCAGCGAAGGCGAGCTGGGCGGGACCAGCGGAGGCATTGTTGAGCTGGGCGGGACCAGCGGAGACGAAGGAGAGCTGGGCGGGACCAGCGGCGAAGGCGAGCTGGGCGGGACCAGCGGAGATGAAGGAGAGCTGGGCGGGACCAGCGGAGACGAAGGAGAGCTGGGCGGGACCAGCGGAGACGAAGGAGAGCCGGACTCTGTGAGCTCCTGGATCGGAGCGGCCTCTGGAGTGAACTCTGTGAGCTTCTGGATCGGAGCGGCCTCTGGAGCGAACTCTGTGAGCTCCTGGATCGGAGCGCCTCTGGGCGAACTCTGCGAGCTCCTGGATCGGAGCGGCCTCTGGAGCGAACTCTGCGAGCTCCTGGATCGGAGCGGCCTCTGGAGCGAACTCTGCGAGCTCCTGGATCGGAGCGGCCTCTGGAGCGGACTCTGCGAGCCCCTGGATCGGAGCGGCCTCTGGAGCGGACTCTGCGAGCTCCTGGGACGGAGCGGGCTCTGGAGCGGACTCTGCGAGCTTCTGGGACGGAGCGGGCTCTGGAGCGGACTCTGCGAGCTCCTGGGACGGAGCGGGCTCTGGAGCGGACTCTGCGAGCTCCTGCGTGGCACCCACCGTAAAAGGAGAGCCACTCAGCTGTAATGCGGTATCCATATACCTCTCCAACGTCCAGTTAGGATCATGCAGCGGCATGATTGAATGAAGAGGTTCAGATAAGCCCCCAAGAAAAAATATCATTAAGCAGATTTTGTCATTATGAGTCAGGTGTGCCAGTTCGAGGAAGTCCACGACATAGTCCTCAATGGACCTTGTACCCTGGCGGAGTAACATCAACCTTACTGCTGGATTCATCCTTGGCGAAGTCTTCTGTAACAAATGACAGGTCAGAGGCGAGAGTAGATCCACTAGCAGCTTTATTGTACAAGGTCAAACAGGCAAATATCAAGCAGAGGTATCGGGGGCAACGTAGAAAAGGCAGAGTCGAAAACAGAGGCAGAGCAATGGGTCAGGGCAGGCGGCAGACAGAGAGGATTACCATAAAACAGGCGAGGTCAGAGAGGCAGGCAGCAAACGATCAGAAGAGGAGGTCAACAGTCCAGGTAGTGCACGGAAAGACAAACTGGGAAATACGCTCGGAAATGTAGCCGGGGGAAACAAGACTTCGCACTCGGTGAGTGTTTGTGTGCTGCTTTTATGTGAGTGAGTGAATGAATGAGGTGCAGGTGTGGTGAGGCAATCAGGGTTGATGAGTGAATGGTGACAGCTGTGTGATTGGTGTAATGGTGGACGGGAATGTGTGTGTGCAGTGCATGATGGGAGATGTAGTCCATGGGTGATGTGCAGTTGTAGTGAGTGGTAACCAGATTCATGACATATGGAGAAAAAATGTTTCTTCAAAATATATTATTTTATATTAACAACATAATTTATGGGTGAACTGTCTCTTTAAAGGGTCCCAAATGCAACCATGAGTTCCCCTGTAAATGTGACACAGAGCATCTTTAGAATATTTAAGGAATTAGATTTGATTAAAGTAACTATCTTATTTTTGCGGTTCACATTCATGAGGTGTTTACATCTTCTGCCCTCATTCCTGACAGAGTTGTGATCTAATTATTTTTCACTGTTGTCTGCTCCCGACCCACCGTTAGGTAATAGGTAAACATACCACATTACACCCGAGACCTGCTTTCTCCATTGTAATGACCTGGAGTTTCAATTTTATTAAACTCTTGTCCTGAAATGCTCTCCAGATCAAGTCAGTCTGCGCTCCTGCTGGGTACACCCAGATTCCTCAGTAGCTGGAAGCCATTGTTCCATTTTCCTGTGTGACTATATGACAATCTCCAGACTGTCAGATCTGCTAAATTTGGGCCTGTTTTCCTCTGCTCAAAAAATAGTCTCTCCTCCAACAACTTATCATTTTTCCATGATGTGACAGACATGAAGGGACACAGATACCTATCTTGAAGGCTATGAAAGTTGACAGGCGCAGAGGGGTCACAGTTACGTATCAGGGTGCACTGCTCTGGCATGAACCAGGAACAAGAGGTCAAATGACTCACAGTGATGCAAAAAGCATAGGTTAATTTATCCTAAAACCAGGAGAAGGGGTTTTCCACAGTGCACTGTTTTCCACAGGAATACTGATGTTTTAGAGCAGCCCCAGTGTTATGTGGGATTTGACATGGGTTCGTTATTATGTCATAAGACATGTTTTGTAAGGGTTTAGCCAAACCAACAGGTGAAAGTTTCAGAGCAAATGTGGACAGTTAGTTCATTGTTATACACTATCAAAAATAGTTACAAAACTAGCCAAAGCATGAAGCATTCCATGTCGGCAAGCAACAAACAGACTGGAACAACACCAATTTCCCCTCCTTGTTCAAAGTGTATTGAGTCACTTCAACTCCAAGCGATCTCGGGACAAGAGAAAATACAGATGCACCAACTTTCAAAAATGGGGAAAACCTGATTACTGCGAAATAAATAACTTCAGTGCATATGTGCGACCTGAGCGTACAAAGCGTACTGAGCGTACTGTTCTTATGACGCAATTCGTGTCATGCGCACTTGTACGCTGTCCCTCACGTACGCGTAAAAAGTGAAGTATACTTTGGCCTTAATATTATCAGAAAAAGAATGATGGTGCCCTCAGAGAGGTATACAACTGCTTCAGCTTTGGATTGGTTTTATTACAATTAAAATTACTAAATGGAAGTAAAAAATATATATAAAAACTGCTTTGGAATTGTTGATTTTTTTATTTTCCCCACTGGTTCATGAAATATTTGTGATTGTGTTAAAAAATGCTGGCTGTGTAAAATAAAAAAAATAAAGTTCTACTCCGGTTTTACTCTGCTAATAGATATTTTGTTTGAATGTGTTATTTCATGTCCAGTAATTTCTTAACTACATTATAATTATGAAATAATTGCTTAGCCTTAACATTGGACACAAGTGGACATACAGCAGTATAATATAAATTGAATATAAATAATTACCATGACTGTTGCAATGAAGGCTTATTGGACAAATGTGCCTTTGGTGACATTTCTGTAAAATGCATAACTTTTTGCATGTTTCGCAACATTTTCAAAGTAACATATCCAGTGAGAGGTGCTAAAAGTGCATTTAGTGTCATTCAAAAGATGAACCTGAATGTGATGACTTTTTATCACGCGGATTGTTGCAGAAGTTTGTAAATTAAATGTCCGGTGAGTGGAGAAGGGTCTGGCTGCAGACTTGCACTTGCATGCTCAGACACTTGCGCTTCAGCGAGTGATGTCACTTGCAGTATTTTTTTATTTTATTTTATTCTATTTATTGATTATTTTTTGTTTGAATATATCAACATTTTACAACAGTAGCTAGGTGGTGAAGACAAGAAAAAATAAACTAAAATACAATGTCACTTGCAAACGCTGCTAGCACTTTCTGCTACCTGTAACGTCACTTGCATTCGACACGAATCGTGTGCGTTGCCAACGGAGACAGGGTTTTGTTTAGATTCAGGAAATGTAATAAAATAAATTATTTTGTCCATCCTCTCGTGATACCTACAATTAGTTTTACAAGCACTAGCACCCTCAAATTAAATCAAAAGCATCCTCAATTAAAGCTGTAATGATGGCATTTTATTGCAGATTTGGCAAACTATCCAGCGCATTATAGTTTGCGCTCTGGAGATCGGTTTCTATTTCAACATGTTTTTGCAGTGTTGAGCATTGTATCCAATCTCTGACATATCTGTTGATTTCTTGAGCCTAATAGTAAATCTGAGGCATTTAAGATAGAATCCATTAAAGCGTCTGCTAAATGACTAAATGTAAATGTAATGTAGCTATTTTTTTATTTTATCGTTGTTATTAAACACAAGAATAAAATTCAAATAAACAGTAGTTTAATCAAGAGCAACGAGTGATTCCTTTTCTTTTAATGTTTGATTAACATTGAAACAGCCCGTTTCTGCCACCGAATAATATAAAAAAAGGTTATTGCAACTTTTTATCTCACAATTCTTGAAAAAGAATTGCGAGATAAAAACTATATGTTCTGTATGATATGTTCTCAGAATTATATCTCACAATTCTGATGAAAAAAGTCATAATTGCGAGATATAAACTAGTAATTATGAGAAAAAAGTCAGAATTGTGAGTTTATATCTCGCAGTTCTAACTTTATTTCTCAGAATTACATCTTTATGTCTCGCAATTGCGAGTTTATATCACGCAATTATGAGAAAAAAAGTCAGAACTGTGAGATAAAAAGTCGCAATAACCTTTTTTATTTTTAATCAGTGGAGTAAACGGGCTTGCATACTATTAAGACCGTATAAATTAAGTTAATTTTAGATGTTTAATTACTATTTGGAGCATTGGGATCGCTAGAAGAGGGTTTTATATATATATATATATATATATATATATATAGCAGGGTCTGGCTGTTTGATCAATTTAGCCTTCTCAAATCATCACGACTTGCCTCAAATAAAATCTATAGATATATAGATCACAGACATGATAAATATATCTATAGAAAGCTTTAAATTAGTACTTAAGGAAATAAATCAAATCGAAAACAAAAACTTTTTAATTATAATCATAATCCGTGATGCACTTATATAGGCGTCTAATGAGCAGATAGCGAATCAGGATCATCATCTTCATCTGTGTGACACTGACACAGAAAACACTTGTGCATATTAATAAATAATTAAAATATCTCCTTACTATTTCCCCCGGACACATTCATGGTAATTACTTTTGCTGGGGCATTGCGGCAAGCTCTATTGCGTGCGTTTAAACGCAGAACCCTTCAGCTGCGCTGACTCTAAACACCGTCGAGCCGCTCTCAGTCGAGGCAGCAAGGACTCAAGTTGTTTCCACAAGAGCGGCAATTGTTTTCATCACTAATTGATGGATGTCTAAAATATAAAAATAAGGAGAAGAGTAAAAAAGGCCCGAGGCCCGGCCAGCGTCTGAACTGTGACGTGAAAATTAGCCCGAAGCCCGCCCCTAGAGGTGTAAAAAAATCAAGGCCCGTCAGGCCCGGGCTCAAATGCAGGGCTCTACAACCTATCACAGAGCTCTGGGGAGTGGAGAACTCAATTCTCAGAATGAGAGGGAACTCAGATGCTCAAAAGGGAGCGGCATGCTCATAGGTGACCCTCTACGGTGAGGGGAGCAATGCTAGCTCTACCACTGCCTGAAAATCCCCGGTAAGCCCTCCTGGGAGGCTGCCACAATAGTGGGCTATTTACTTATGGCGCTTTTCCACTGCATGGTACGGCACGGTACGGTTCGGTACGGTTCACTTTTGGGGGGTTTTCCACTGGGTACTGTACCTGGTACCTGGTACTTTTTTAGTACCACCTCGGCCGAGGTTCCAAGCGATCCGTACCGTTACCAAAACGTGACGTATAAACTCTGCTGATCACTGATTGGCCGGAGAGAATCGTCATTACTGCGTCACTGAACTTGCGACATGAGACCGACCCACTAAATTTAAATCAGCACAGCCAGCAAAGGAGCGGACGCAGCTTTTGTTTGAACAAACGCACCTTTTTGTATCAACCACAAAATAGCAGTGTCGTTGTCTGTTGAGGAAATACAGACGTTCCTCTCATTAATAGCCGAGGAGCGGATCCAGCAAGAGCTTGATGGTGCGACGCCGAAGGAAAAAGCCTTATGTATATAACTTACTTTTGAACTTTCTATATTTTCAGTGTATGTCTTCTGTTTATAGTTTTACCTTTGTATGTGTGTTTTGCTTCAATTAAAAACAATCTGATCGAATAAGTGTACCTCCAGACTATATTAAATATGTATTATTGTATGAGCACGTAATTAACCTCTTGAAAAAGACAAATGATTAATGCCACGATTATAAAAACCATCACATATATAAAAAACAAGGGATACACTGTACATTTTGAAATATTCAAAAGTTTATTGATAATTCACTTTACAGAACACGCTACATTGTGGCACGTTTACGATGATGTCACGGCAGTAGAGGCGGCGCAATTATAATGACGCGTGAATAATCCCGCCCACTCTATAGCGGTACTAAACTGCAGTGGAAACGCAAACCGACCCGAACTGAGGCGTACCGTACCGAGCTGTGCCGAACCGTACCGTACCGTACCATGCAGTGGAAAAGCGCCATTACACCCTAGCAGGGGAGAAGCACACTCTAGGCAAGGGTTCAGGTAGATTGCTACTTAAACCCCCCGGGCTGGGGAGTAGTCCCTGAGCTAGCACATAGATATCCTCAGATAGTCATGCACCTAGGAAGGCTGATAGTACAAAGACCCGCAGGCCCTGGTATTGCAGTGCTGGGAACCTGATGACCAAGGATGCTCCCACAGAAACCTACGACTTGGCCACATGATCCAGGGGTATGAGGCCGGAAACAGGGCTCTCATCCTAGCCTGAATCTAGTAGATCAAGTTGCTATTGACTTGCTAGTCAATAGAAAGAGGTGGCTTATCCTAACAAGGTTTGAAAAGCACTCAAAATGACAGGTCCCATAAATACTGAAAAAGAATGGCTAGCAGTTAGAAACCCAACGTACCAGCAAACCAATTAGAAATGGATCATACTCACCCATCCATGGTTCCTTAGCATGAGATCAGTCCCTGAGGCGAAGTCCGAAGCGTTGGGTCTGGACCGTCAGTAAGGCAGTTTGTATGAAACATAGAACTTAACCAAAACATCAAAAGTCCAGCATAGAGACTGCAATGTCAAGCACAGGAGGTTCCCACCTAACCTCGGTCAGGTTAATGGTGTTAATGGTGGTTGCAGGGGAATTAGAAAGGGGAAGATGAGAGCAGATGACAGGCACCCCGAGGGAAGGGAGTAGATGTTCAAGTCTTACTCTGGTCCGGACGAGAGTGTTGAAAACACCTCGTCTGGATCACCTCCCTCAGGTCTTGCCTACCACTCTTTGACCCACACCTCCCTCGAGCCCTACCCGCAGGCGGGGGAGGGGCTTGAGTCGTGACACTAGCCTTCTGTGCCCATCTCTGATCCCCAGACCGAGATGGGCTAGGACCCCTGTGTTGTTCGGGCTCAGACCTGGACCTTCTTGGAATTAAGTTTTTGAAGGCCGCTGAGCGCGCCTTGGCCTCCCTAAACTTCTCGACCACCATCTCGATGAAGATACCGAAAAGCTCGGAAGGCTAGACAGGATCATCGAGAAGAAATCCTTTCTCTTTTTTCCCAATATCTGCCAGGTTTACCCACATATGTCTCTCCGTTACCACCATGGACGCCATGGACCTGCCCATAGCAATTGCGGCCTGCTTAGTGGCACGGAAAGCCATATCCGTGGTGCAGCGCATCTCAGCTAATTCATCAGATGACAAGCCCTGACCCTTATCCAGGTCTTTCAGCAGATCAGCCTGGTAAGCCTGAAGCACTGCCATAGTGTGCAACGAAGCAACAGCCTGACCTGCTGCTGCATATATCCTGCAATTTAAGCAAGATGTTTCCTGAAGGGGCTTAGATGGCAAGGAGGGAGCCTTGAGAGAGGATGTCACATCCACAGAGTGATAGCTGGCTCTTCTACAAGGGGCATTCCTTCATAGCCATTTTCACGCATCCCCTCAATGTTAGCATAACTAGTATGCTGAAACCTATGAATATGAGAGGAAAACGGCTTTTTCCACTCCTTCTCAACCTCCGCACGGAGATCAGGAAGAAAAGGAAGGCTCACTCGAGCTGGGGCTTATGGCCAGAAAGATAACGCTCATCGAGACGATCCCGTGGTGCCACCATCTTCGCCCGCTTCCATGGCAAGTCAAGCCTGGCCGTGGCATGTTCTATAATCTCTAATAAATAGTCATACGCAGGGCAGGAGGAATGAGAGGGCTCAGTCTCCACTTCTTCGCCCTCAGACATCTCCTGCTCTTCCTAGGGAGAACTCAGTGAAGCACCAGTCGCTGGATCAGATGATGTCAAAGAGATCGCATCATCATAATCCAGCAGTTCACCCTCGTTCGCGGCCGATGAGTGCGAGAAGGAAAGCACCCTTTCTAACTCATCCTCCAGATCCCTTTGTGAGGCCCACGAGCTCAGTCTCCTCCGTGCCTCGGCAACAGAAGGTCCTAAACTGCGGGAAACAGATGGCTGCCCCTCCTTACACGAAAAGAGGGACAGACGAGAGTGGAACTTTCTCATGGAAAAATACTCAAAGTGCACAAAGATTGCCTCCTCGAGGACATCGCGTACGTGCTCCTTGCCCAAACAAAAGATGCAAAGATCGTGTGTGTCATCAGGTGTCAAATAACAAGGACACGGATCCTCACATCTCTTAAACGCCTTGCTAGTGCTCGAAAATCGTTCTTACCCGTTGAATGCACGCTTAAAAAAAACGTCACTGAAGACGAAAAAGAGGATGACGTAGTTTCCCAGCGCCCCTTTATACTGTGGTCGCGCCGGTAGTGACGTCAAAGGCTGTCGCCGGCCAACATGTGGTGTTTTGGTATGTATGCTTCAGACACGGGTCATGCTGACGGCGTTCCCCATAGCGACCCCTAGAGGACGCAGTTCGAAGTTCCCTAGAAAGGGAAGCCCTTTTAGTGGTGAGGGATATTTAATTGTATTTGATGGGCTTTTGCTGATTTGTAAGATTATTAGGCTACTTGATAATATTGTTTAATTTATGTACATAATATAATAAATATCCTCCTATGGGATTATTACATGCGCATTGTGTTTGTTTATTTTTATTTCACTAGTATATCGTGCACGTCTTTATACGGTGTTTAATTGCATTTTTCCTTGTGATTGGAGTGTAACGGAGAGGGGGGAGGGTGATAACATGAACTACATGCCATTCTCAACTTTTGCTACATGCCAAGTTACATCTCTGCACAAACTTCAAGTCCCCCATGAGGCCTCGCACAGACCTCACATTAGCATGGTTATCTGAGAATTCAATCAGAACCTGCATCCACCGGCCTTGTTATATACCTGACAACATCCCTCAAGACATGTCCTCCTGTGATCTCATCTGATTAGCCCACAATCCCACGTCACGGTTTTAAAATGCCATGAAGAGTTATTTGCTAATGGTCTATTATTAGCCTCTGACACTGAGGATGGGGGAGTGTGGAATGGTTAAACTCATTGTTTGTGTCCTAGATTAAATGTTGCTTATCAAGGACATTGAGAGGAACAAATCTAGCAACATTAGCTCCGTGTTGACAACAACTGGCATTTGAGCAAGGAGACAAATTACTTTATCTGTACTTGCACTATGTTTGACTTGGAATGATATTTAAAAAGTGATTTATATTAAGATGATTGACAGTTATCTGGAATGTTCAAATATTTAGGGTTGGTAAGATTTATATGTATTTGAATTTAAAATATCTGTTTTCTATTTGAATACATTTTAAAATGTAATTTATTCCTGTGATCAAAGATGCATTTTCTGCATCATTATTTCAGTCTTCAGTGTCAAATGATCCTTCAAATATAATTATAAAATGCAAATTTGGTAAGCATTATTATTATTGATAGCATTATTGTTATTATTATTAGTATTATTATGATTGTTGTTGTTGTTGTTGTTATTGGCAATGTTGAAAACAGTTTAGATTCGTGGATGGACAGAAATGGAACCCTACAATAATTCATGATAATTTCAGCAGTTTATCAGCTATAAAATATGTAAGAATATTTATTGGTAGTACATACTGCTATGTTAAGTTTAAGAAGTAAAAAAAATCATATGCACAATTATAACTACACCAGGATGAACATAAAAAATAATAAAAACTATTTATTATTTAAATATTGATTTACCCCATTTACCAAAGAAGTCTGAGGGGTGTTTCGGAAAGCTATTTTTTTTCTCACAAAAAAGTGAGAAGTGCCACCAGCACTAACTCTGCAATCAGTGTGAGGCCTTTATTTCAAAACAAATTTCTGCCAGGAAATAGCAGAATTCCCAGCATGAATGAAATACAGAAACACAGTTATCCACGTTTCTGTTCACACTTGCCTATTCAAACAGAAGTTATAATAATAATAAAAACACACAGACACAATATGATATTATGAGAGTATTTTTAGCCAAATTTTGCTCAACACACTGAATGGAAACAGTGAAAGCTGACTGGAATCTAATGAAGAGAATGTAGGCTACAGTTGTGCTGAACTTGTGCTGAATCCTGTTGTTTATGTGGTCGTACTAAAAATATGACAAATCATTCTTAGAACTACAAGAGCTTAAATTGCTTGTGATACTACAAAGATTTACAATGCAAGATGGTAACGGTTTGTTATGAAAAACAAAGAATCTAGTTTCCATTGTGCTCCATATATCTTTCATCTGTCTCTGTATGCAACACAAAGACAGGTACTTCAGTGGGAATTAATGTGTGACTCAACCCAGATCATGCATTCAACTGTACATTATCAGACACAAAGCATGTTTATTTTTCCCTCTGTGATGCTGTCATTGCTGTGAGTCTATCATATCTGAGGCCCACACTTCAGGAGTCTGTCGGAGTGCTGTTTTCCATCCAAATTTAACCTGTATTCTGTTTATTTTTGGCTGAGGTATCACAGTTTATCACAGAGAGGATGTAACAGTTGTCAAATGGTCATTGTTCTGTTTAGGGGTCGACCGATTATCGGCCTGGCCGATTATCGGCGCCGATATTAAGCATTTTACCGATTATCGATATCGGCCATCTTAAAAACAGATTTGCCGATAATTTTTTTTTTTTTTTATGCAAACAAACATACTATTTACAGGTGACATTATTTATTGGTGAATAAATAATACAGGTGAAATTATTTAATGTTTAAATGCACTATTTGGCTCGATGCAGCCTGTCTGAGCTCAACACTCTGTGAGAGTGAGGCGATCTCTCAATCTCTGAGAGCAATCTCCGCCCACCGCTCATCTGATATGTAGAGAGTCACGAGTCCGACCAATCAACGCGGAAAACTGAAGGCAGTCTCACACCGAGAGCACATGCTAACTGGAGCTGCGTCAGTGATCACGCATCAGTTGTCTCTCAAAGGTAAAGCAGCAGCAGACGTTGCTGAAGTTGCAAAACACCTCAATATAACCCAGGATGTCCGCGATGCGGAAAATGCGGGCGGAATCGCGAAATGCAGTCATATAATGGAATTTACCGTATAACGCGGAATGTCATGGAATGTGTCGAAGTTTGGATGAATTAATCAAAAGTTGGTCAGTACACTTAAATCGACTCGCGCTATGGACTAGTATCTATAAATATTAAGCCGCAAAAAACACTATTTAAATATGAATCCTGCATGTTCTGCATCTTTGTTAATGAATGACACAGACGTGCGGTTTCATTTACTGCACACACACACATACTGAAGCGCACGTGACGCTCGCAGTGACTTCAGCGTCTGCCGTCTCACTAAATGAGGACATAAATACATGAACAACATCCCCAGAACTGCTCGCAGAGTCACTTCACGAGCATTTGACCGTTTAATTTGAGTAAAACGATCGTCATATCATATATACATAGGCTACAGAAACTTAAAAGGTCCTCATGGCAACCTGTCAAAATATAAGTTCGGTTTAGCCGAATATATTACTGTATACGTAATACAACTACAACAATTATTACAACTTTTGTTGAGAATAATCACACAATAAGCTAAATACGTTTACTTTAAGTTCTACAAAATGTTTACAGAATGCTTCTGGGTGATCTCTGTACTTATGTTATTATTAATATTACTGTTTATTTAATGTTGTTGTTATTAACAGTTTTCAGAATTAAAGACATGTTTAAAAGCATTTAAAGAACGTTTTTTTGTCAGAGCTCTTGTTATTATTAATTTTGGCATTCATTTTCATTTTACACCAGACACGTATATCGGTTCAAAATATCGGTTATCGGTCTACTTGATCTGTAATAATCGGTATCGTATCGGCCCTGAAAAAACACATATCGGTCGACCCCTAGTTCTGTTGTGAATAAACATAGACTGCAGGTTATCACCTTGCATGTGATTTATTCATTAGTGTTATTGTTTTTTGTTTTTTCAGGAGCCTTCGGGAAAATACCCTGTGATGAAACAGTGAAGTCGTGAAACTTTATTGTATATTTCATTCCTCAGTGCATGCTGGAAAGTTATGTCAATTTTATATATATATCCTTATTAAAAAGAAGGACACTTTAGCATACAGTAATTTTAAACCTATAATGGGAATAATGTATTTATAATGGGAATAATATACTTATAATGGTAGTAATGGGAATGATAATGTACTTATAATGTACATTATAATGAATAAATAATGTACTTATAATGGGAATAATATACTTAAAAATATATAAACTTCAGTGTTTACTGCATGTAATGTTTTCGGACACTTGCAAGTTACTCACAGTTCCAATACAAATTCATATGAAAAGCAGTTAGTTGAATTTTAGAGTGTTTTTGACCCACTTAAGAACATCTTTATATGACATTTCACAATTACTGCTTTTGTCTTTAAAATATGGTTCAAGTTTACTGCTCAATATACGGATATACATTTATGATTAACTAAAATATACTTGAAAGTCAAGTCAATTCACCTTTATAAAGCGCTTTTAACAATACAAATTGTGTCAAAGCAACTGCACAATATCAAAATAGGAATTTATTTTAGTTAAAGGCATTTCATTATTGAATTCATGATGTCATCATCCAGCTCAGGTCAGTTTAAATAGTATCTGTGCAATCAAGTCGGTGATATCGCTGGAAATGAAGTGTCCCCAACTAAGCAAGCCAGAGGCAACAACAGCAAGGAACCAAAACTCCATCGGTGACAGAAAAGAGAAAAGAAACCTTGCGAGAAACCAGGCTCAGTCGGGGGGGCCGGTTCCCCTCTGGCCAGAAGAACCAGTAGTTTGTTCCAACTGCAGAAAAGTCAGATTGTAACTGGTTCCAGTGGTCTTTTCCCGATGGCTGTCTAGGTGACGAGGTCCTCACTAGGGATCTGTCTCTGGGGCTCATCTAGGTGCCCTGGTCTCCGCTGACATTCTGAGCAGTAGAGGTGGTCTCTAGGTGATGATCCACCATCTGATCTGGATACGGACTGGATCTGTTGACTGCAGTGATCATCTGGTCTGGATAAGGACCGTATCTGGTGGCTACAGTGACCTCGGAATAAGAAAGAAAAAGACTAATATTAGCGTAGATGCCAATCTTCTTACGATGTAACAAGTACATCGTGTTTTATGGGAAGTGTTGCCGGTTCCAGTTTACCTAATGAATGCAGCCTAACAATCCTTTAACGGATTTGAATATTAGAAGCGTATTAGTGTGTTAAGTGTACGCCAGGTTAAATAGGTTTAATAAGGAGCCAGTGCAGTGTTGCCATAACCAGACTAATGTGGTCATACTTCCTGGTTCTAGTAAGAACTCTAGCTGCTGCATTTTAGACCATATGTAGTTTGTTTATTAAGCGTGCAGAACAACCACCCAATAAAGCATTACAATAATCTAACCTTGAGGTAATAAACGCATGAATGAACATTTCTGCATTTGACATTGAGAGCCTAGGTCTCAGTTCAGATATATTTTTAAGATGAAAAAATGCAGTCGAAACTTCCAACTTCCCCGGCATCCTCGTATCACTCGGCCGTGCCAACAATTCCTCTGATCGGAATGCGGACCGTATTTAAGCCAGAGGCAAACGCTGATTAATTACGACGCTCCGTTTTCACGGAGGATAAACAAACGGATCTGTACTATTCTTCAACGAGCATGGGCCGCGCCCCAGTTCTCACCGCAGCAAGCCTCACTCGATTCCCGCTTTTGGCTCAGCCTTTCACCGCGGCTCTTCCGGCCGCAGAGCCATACGTAGCCGGGCCTAACTTCCGTTTCCAGAAGCCAGCTGCCTACGCTCGCGGCGCGGCCAGCAGTGTTGCCAAAGTAGTTACATTTGTCGCTAAAATTGTTAAATGACACCGCAGCATTTTGGATGTTAATGCATTACGTAACCAGGAAGCAAGCGCTTAGAATCTACAATAACTTTCCACGTTTTCCACCAGCATTTTACCTGTATTAATTCACCCCATATTTGGATAAGATAAGGCGGATAATATTTGTTTCGTGGTTAAGACCAACAGTTGGAAGAGACATTCCACTATTAATTATGGTGGGCTAACGGTAACGATTAACAATCATAAGTATAAAACCGCGTGTGTATATATAATATAACAATTATTGCAAGTCCAACCTAATTAATATATGAAGTTCGTACTGCCGGTGTTACCAGCAGACGTGCCTCTTACCGGCTAGGGGTTTCAATACTCTTTTCTTTTGCGTGGTTAAGAGAAACTAATGCCTTTCATAATTCTATCACTTAAAGGTTGCTAAATATAAAGGTTTAAAAAATAGTTAAACCTGTTGCTAGACGATCGAAATACAAGTCACCAGGTTAGTCTGAGAACTGCTATGCTAATTAAATACAGTGGTGGTCAGTAACAGTAAAACTACTTAGTTACTGTATAATACATTTTTCAAGTATCTGTACTTTACTGGAGTAGTTTTATTTTGAGTAACTTTTACTTTACTTCACTACATTCCAAAGCATAAGATCGTACTTTTTACTTCACTACATTTCATAAAACATATCGTTACTCCTTATAATACATCACGTGCTCCGAGCAGAAGCGGTGTCTGATTCATGAACAAACTGATTCTTTTCAATGAACCTGTTCAATCGGTTCACAAATCGCAACAAATGATTGCAGCTGTTCTCGAGTGGACGACTCACTGATTCAAATGAACCGTTTAGAGCGAGTCTTCAGTTAACTGAACTCATAAGAACCGGGAGATCTTGTGGGCCTGCTGCTGAAAGTAAGTTACTAATGTGGAATTTTAGGATTAATTATTGTAACTGAAAATAATATTTAGGTCAAAACTGTCAGTTGTTTGTGAACTAAATCTGCTGTAAAGGGTGATCTATTTAAGCCCACTGAAATGCTTGAATGCAGACAGATCAACATCAGTGACTCTAACGTTATGATTTTGGTCAAAAAACAAAGTATTAAAATAACACCGATTAAATAAAATAACTCATGCACGTGTAACAGAGTTATTTTGGTTATATTATTTTCACTCAAAATCTCCTTTTCTTTCTATTAAATATAAATGTAATTTTGTTTATTTGATATGGTTGTATCTATAATTGTATTTATATGAGTTAAGATGTGTATCATTTTCAAGATTTGTTCAGGAAGTGCATTGTCACTTTAAGAGTATATACTTGTTCTCGCACCGCGCGTGCTGTCGCTCGCTCAGTTCACTTCCTTCTGAGCCGAGAGAAGGTTGTCTCGTAGTTCATCGAGGCATTAAACGGTAATATTACTGAAATTTGATGATAAATTCTGAATTGAAGCTGTTTGTTGCTTTGTCAAACATACTTTGCGACGTGGGATTATGAAATTGTTTTTGTGAATGATTGTGACTGTTTGAGTGAGTGAGATTAGCTCATATTAGCCTGCTGTATTTACTCCTCGTTTGTCAACAGGTGTTGTTTAATGGAGAGTGTCACAGAATTCATGTTTTCAACATATTTCCCATTTATGCAGGTATGTTGTCATTTTGCGAGCTATTTGTGATTTAATTTCATGTTATAGTTATTCATCTTGTTTTATGTTAGCTTATGCTAAGCAGATTAACTCAATGTATTTTCCTTTATGAACTCGCTCGCTCAGTTCACTTCCTTCTGAGCCGAGAGAAGGTTGTCTTGTAGTTCATCGAGGCATTAAACGGTGTTGTTTAATGGAGAGTGTCACAGAATTCATGTTTTCAACATATTTCCCATTTATGCAGAAAATAAAGACAGTGCCAAGCAGTGAAAGGTCTGAAGTTTCTTTACTGAGTGATTTCAACACAACGCAGAGTGGATTCCCCTTACCTGGGACCCGTTACAATGGTGCCGTGACCTTTTAAGGATCCATCCGAAGATCGACGCCTGTTCGTTCGCCGTGGGAAGCTGTAGTGACTGATTTTAGGTATTTTCTCGAGTACGAAAAGGCTGTCTTTATGTGAAGTAAAGTGGACTATATATTTTTTTTCTTCAGAAGACACATCAACTTGAATTGAGACTTTCAACTGATTAAATTGCAGCCTTAATACTTTTGCTAAATTTTGTTGCTCAGAACGATATTTCTGTTTGTTTATTTTTCTAAAATTCAAGTTAATTGAAAGCTACAATACAGAAACATGGCAGAGGGTATTAGTAACTTTACTGAAGAAGTGAATGACAATGGAATGTTTGACCAAAGTAGACAGTTTGGTAGGGGAAGGGGTCTTTTCACAATACCTTCTGAGCCTAGGATGCCAGGGTCTACTAGCAGGGCATTTGATACACCCATTTTGACTTCCACAAGATATGTTGACTGTGCCATGGCAAGTCCAGTTGACCAAAATCCAGATTTGAGTTCACTCATCAGTGAATTAGCTGAAAAATTGGGACAGTCTATTACTGCTCAGCTACGATCTGACAGAAATACACAGTGTGGTAACTCTGAACAGCCAACTGAGATGACACTGTCTAATGTCAAACTAGTGATGCAATCAGATGTAAAAGAACCGCCAATATTTAGGGGCGATGGCTCGGATAAGCTCACTGTACAAGAGTGGGAAAATCTCATGTCCCTGTATCTGAGAAAACGTGCTATTCCAATTCATGAGCAGTCGCAAGAAATATTGGATAGGCTAATGGGTAAAGCAGGGGATGTAGTGAGAATTAAACTGCGTAATTACACATCTGTTGACTGCACCAATTACCCACACTTGATTTTTGACATTTTAAAACAGCATTTCAGCGCAATCACCTACTCTAGTATGCCCCTAGCAGATTTTTATAATACTTTACCGATGCCATCCGAAGACACAATGGAGTATTGGATCAGGCTGAACAAGACGATGGATGTCGCGAAGGAATGCTTAGAGAGGCAAGGTCGAAGCATTTGTGATCCAAGTCATGAGATCAGTATGATGTTCATTAAGCATTGTCCAGATCAGTCTCTTTCTAATGTCTTCAAATTCAAATCAGCAGAGAAATGGTCTGCTTGTGAGATACAAGAGAGACTTGATGAGCACATGCAGGAGAGGAAAGCCCGGACCTTCTCTAATTCACGCAGTTTGAATACGACAGAGCGTAGAGTTTGCACTCAGATCCCAAATGTTGTTGAGACATCTGCACCCAACCCCACCTTGTCTGTTCCACCTTCTCCCATGACACAGTCTGGCAGTGACACTGACTGCATGAAAAGTCTGGTGAGTTTATTGGACCATCTTGTCACTCAGCAGACCCAATTCCAAGCTAGCCCTCATCATCAAGCTACAACATTTCAGACTTACCGCAAACCATGCAGGGTTTGTAGATCTTTGGATCATTCAACAATGTCTCATTGTAGACAGGATAACAGGTGTCTGAAGTGCTTAACTCCTGGGCATTGGAAAAAGGACTGCCCTCAGCGTGCTGATCGTCAACAACATCATTTGAACAGTGATGCTAGCAGACCACCTCACCTGTTAAACTAGATAGCCCACATCATGGAAGGGGTGATGTGGGTATGGATGCTAAATCCCTTCATAAAGAGTGCAATCTTGCTCAGCTGTATGAAGCAAAGTGTAATAGTGCTCCTAAGGGGACCAGGATAGTTGTACAATCCAGTCAAAAAGTTGAAGCTTTCAGTAGCCTTTTTTATGTTCCTGTTCGTGTCAATGGCCATGTTCAAATTAACGGGATGCTTGATTCCGGTTCTATGGCATGTACAATCAGCAAAATTGCTGAAGAGAAAATTGGATCTGCTGGCGTCTTGCCTGAAAAGAAATATTCTGAAGAAAATATAATCTTGGTCGGCTGTGGAGGTCAGCATACCCAGCCTGAGGGTTTCTATGATTTAGAGATCCAGTTCTTTGGTATTCAGTGTGTTGTCCCTTGTTTGGTCGTGCCTGGCCAACGTGATGATCTTATTCTGGGCTCTAATATCATCAAACACTTGATTCATGAATTGAAGAGTGACAGTGATTATTGGGACATTGCTTCTAGACCCGACAATCAATTTGACGGAGACATTCAGCAGTTCTTGTCAATGTTTACAGGTGTTGAACGTTGGAAAGGAGAAGCTGTCCCTGATAAAATAGGCACTGTCAAACTCACTCGAGCAGTAGTACTTTTGCCAGAGCATGAACATTTGGTCTGGGGCCGTCTGCCACCTAACGTGCCCATGTCACCTGGTAGCACAGTAATTGTTGAGCCGACCAATTCCAAAGCTATGCCCCGAGATATTCTGGTTGGTCGCCTTGTCACACCACTCTGGGGTGACAGATGGGTACCTATGACAGTTGTGAATCCAACAAACAAAGTGATCACATTGAAAAGAAACTGCAAAATAGCTGATGTGTTTCCGTGTATTGCATCTGAGGATTTTGAGATTTTTCAGGGCCTACACGTTACTCCAGTGGACGGCAAGCCAGATGTCTCCCGTGATTCCTGCCCTGTTAATCACATTGACAAAAGTCTACTGAACTTGGGCCTTGGGGATATTGATATCAACTGGAGTCAGATCAGTGATGATTGTAAATCTAAACTAACCCAGTTAGTAGCTGACTATCAAGACATCTTCTCCAAACACCCATTGGACTGTGGTGAAGCCAAGGGATGTGTGCACCGTATACGACTGACTGATGATCGACCCTTTCGCTTGCCATATAGGCGAGTGCCTCCTGCCCACTATGATAAATTAAGGCAAGTTCTCACTGACATGGAAGAAAGAGGTATTATCCGGAAGTCTTCAAGTGAGTATGCATCACCATTAGTGATGGTGTGGAAGAAGGACGGTGGGTTGCGTATTTGCACAGACTTCAGATGGTTAAACGCCAGAACCATAAAAGATGCACACCCCTTGCCTCACCAGGCTGACTGCCTTGCTGCGCTTGGAGGAAATTGCTTCTTCAGCACAATGGACCTCACGTCAGGGTTTTATAATATCCCAATGAACGAAGATGACAAGAAATATACGGCTTTCACAACACCTCTGGGCCTTCATGAATATAATCGTTTGCCGCAAGGGCTTTGTAATAGTCCAGCTTCCTTCATGAGGATGATGCTTGGAATTTTCGGAGACATGAATTTTTCAAAGCTTTTGTGCTACCTTGATGATCTTCTTGTCTTTGCACCATCAGAAAATGAGGCTCTGTCCAGACTACACACTGTGTTTCAGAGGCTGAGGGAGAACAATCTGAAACTTTCCCCTAAAAAGTGTCATCTTCTTCAAAGACGAGTCAAATTTCTTGGCCATATCATTGACAGTGGAGGTGTGTCTGTTGATCCAGCAAAAGTGGAGGTCATCACGAGGATAACAGCACAGGACCTGATGGACAATGATGGCTGCACACCGTCTGTCAAAAGAATAAAATCTTTCCTTGGCATGGTATTTTATTACCAACACTTTATTCCCAACTGCTCATCTATTTCTAAACCACTTTTCGGTCTTACAGCTGGACAGAAAAGAAGAGGGAAGTTGTCCAAGGATAGGAAATTTCAAGGCACTTACCGTAAACTTGGCCCTTCAGATTGGACAACAGAGTGTCAGGTTGCTTTTGACCAACTCAAGGCTGCTTTGCTGGAGAGTGTCATGCTTGCTCATCCGGATTTCGATGAGCCCTTCATTCTTTCTGTTGATGCCTCATTGGATGGCTTAGGGGCTGTGTTGTCACAAGTGCCCAAAGGGGAACTCCGAGCCAGACCGATTGCTTTCGCAAGCAAGACCCTCAGTGCATCACAGCGCAAATATCCAGCTCACAGACTGGAATTTATGGCTTTAAAGTGGAGTGTATGTGAGAAGTTCAGCCATTGGCTGAGAGGCCACAAATTCACCATCTGGACAGATAATAACCCTCTCACTTACCTCCTAACTAAACCGAAACCTGATGCATATGAGTTGAGATGGGTTTCGAAACTTGCATCATACACGTTTGACCTGAAACACTTGCCTGGAAAAGCAAATGTGGTAGCAGACGCTTTGAGCCGCGAACCCTTTGTTAAGCCAATTGGGCGGAGACTGTTGGATGAGCCGTATTCTTCCTTAATAGAGGAGTGCAGTGGGGTGAGCAAACACTGTGTTCACGATGTTTTCAGGCTCAGTAGCCAAGCTCAGTCCAATCAGCCCATGAAGAGTCTTTCACAAGGAACATGCTTTGACATGGATGAAATCAGAGCTCTTTGTCAGTCTTACTGCAGTTGGACGGATGGAGCAGAGTCCAGAGCCCTTCATTTAGTCCACCATGTTCAGACAATTTCGGTTTGCCGGGAAACTTTACCAGCCTTCTCTGTCCAGGAGCTTAGGCGAAGCCAACAGGAAGACCCAACAATAGCCAAAGTGTTGTCATTTCTGATTAAACAGAGACGTCCATCAAGAAGGGACCGACATGGTGCCAGTGCGCAAGTGCTAAGACTAATAAAACAGTGGAATAAGCTGGAAGTTAGAGATGATGTGATGTACAGAGTGACAAAAGATCCTTTGTCTAAGAAGAAAAGATTCCAGTATGTGCTGCCTGGTAGTCTGATGAACAAAGCTCTATCTGGTATCCATGATCTAGCTGGCCATCAAGGGCAGGACCGCACTCTTTCATTTGCAAGACAGCGGTTTTATTGGCCTGATATGGAAAAGAACATCAAAGATTATGTGAAATGCTGTCAGAGGTGTGTCTTTGCAAAGACACCAGAACCTGCAGCTCGTGCCCCTTTGGAGAGCATTAAGAGCTCAGCCCCGATGGAGTTGGTGTGCATAGATTTCTGGTCGGCAGAAAATGATAAAAAGTGTTCAGTGGATGTCCTCGTAGTTACTGACCACTTCACCAAACTTGCTCACGCATTCCCTTGCACCAATCAAACAGCAAAGCAAGTTGCGAGAAAGCTTTGGGACAGCGTGTTTTGTATCTATGGGTTCCCAGAGCGAATACAATCTGACCAGGGCACCAATTTTGAGAGCAACCTCATAGCCGAGCTTCTTCATTTGGCTGGTGTTGCGAAATCTCACACAACAGCTTACCACCCAATGGGCAATGGTGGCACTGAGCGTTTTAATAGAACATTGGGTAACATGCTTCGAGCACTCCCCTTGAAAGCAAAGCACCAATGGCCACAGCAGATCCAAACCCTCACATTTGCCTACAATGCGACCGTGCACGAAACCACGGGTTATGCACCCTTCTTTCTGATGTTCGGCCGCATACCCAGGCTTCCAGTTGACATCATGTTCAACCAGGTACTTGATAACCCTGAAGTTGCCGACTATGACTCTTATGCAAGGTCTTTGCTGTCCTACTTGAAAAATGCTATGCATATTGCTCAGAAGCATTCGTCTGTCGAGCAACAACATCAAGCTCATCAGTACAACAAGCGTGTGAAAGGCACTCACTTGTCAGTGGGAGATCGAGTATTGGTCGCTAACAAGTCAGAACGGGGAAAAAGGAAGTTGGCCGATAAATGGGAGGATGGGGTGTTCACTGTTGTTGATGTGAATCCTGGTATCCATGTTTATAAGATAAAGGATGCAACAGGCCGCATGAAAGTTGTACATAGGAACCTTTTGCTGGAAGTGAACTTCTTGCCGATTTCTGGTATTGATGAAGGGTCGAGTTCCAGTGAACCTGATCAGCCGTTGATCGTTGTAGAGTCTGATCAGAATGAGGTGGATCAGACAACAATGCCAAGTCAGCCAAACAAACCAGACTTGTACGATTCAAGTGTAGAGACTTCAACTGTTTCATCCACTGAGAGTTCATATCAGTCTTCCTTTGATTCAGACGAAAAAGCACTCAGTCCTGTAGCTGACACGACTGTACTTGGTGACTTAGTACCTTCTCTTCATTCAGATGTGGTAGACACAGCGGATACTGACACCACACATTATCCTGGTACTGCCGATAAATTGTCTTCAGACGACAGACATGCACAACATTCAGATGAAATTGCACAAAACTTACCTCCCTCTCCTGACTTACTCCGCACTGATGCGTCGCTGCAGGCTGATGCACATGCATATGCAGGGCTTGTTAAACCTATTAAAACAAGAGTTGGGAGAATAGTTAAATCTGTAAACAGGTTGATTGAATCTATGGTACACATACCAGTTTTAAGAGTTCAAGAGGTTTAAACTGAGTGTTGATTGCAGAAGTTTTAGCAATTTGATGTACCGACAATGGTTGTGACAAATGTCAAATTTAAGGCCAAGTGCTGTGTGGCGTATAAGGCGTCACATTAATTTAAGGGAAATATGAGACTTGATCAACCTCCTGTTTTCCTGAACCTTGAAATTGAGGTAACTCCTATGTTGGTTGCGTGGATTAGATCTACGTTTCACTTGGGCCAGTAAAGTGTGTTAATTGAAAATGTCTTAATGGTACATTGAAGGATTTTGATGAAAATAAGGAGGGGTGAATGTAACAGAGTTATTTTGGTTATATTATTTTCACTCAAAATCTCCTTTTCTTTCTATTAAATATAAATGTAATTTTGTTTATTTGATATGGTTGTATCTATAATTGTATTTATATGAGTTAAGATGTGTATCATTTTCAAGATTTGTTTAGGAAGTGCATTGTCACTTTAAGAGTATATACTTGTTCTCGCACCGCGCGTGCTGTGCGCTCGCTCAGTTCACTTCCTTCTGAGCCGAGAGAAGGTTGTCTCGTAGTTCATCGAGGCATTAAACGGTAATATTACTGAAATTTGATGATAAATTCTGAATTGAAGCTGTTTGTTGCTTTGTCAAACATACTTATGACGTGGGATTATGAAATTGTTTTTGTGAATGATTGTGACTGTTTGAGTGAGTGAGATTAGCTCATATTAGCCTGCTGTATTTACTCCTCGTTTGTCAACAGGTGTTGTTTAATGGAGAGTGTCACAGAATTCATGTTTTCAACATATTTCCCATTTATGCAGGTATGTTGTCATTTTGCGTGCAATTTGTGATTTAATTTCATGTTATAGTTATTCATCTTGTTTTATGTTAGCTTATGCTAAGCAGATTAACTCAATGTATTTTCCTTTATGAACTCGCTCGCTCAGTTCACTTCCTTCTGAGCCGAGAGAAGGTTGTCTCGTAGTTCATCGAGGCATTAAACGGTGTTGTTTAATGGAGAGTGTCACAGAATTCATGTTTTCAACATATTTCCCATTTATGCAGAAAATAAAGACAGTGCCAAGCAGTGAAAGGTCTGAAGTTTCTTTACTGAGTGATTTCAACACAACGCAGAGTGGATTCCCCTTACCTGGGACCCGTTACACACGTTCATATTCCCCGCTGCTGTAACGTTAGCAGTTTTATTAAAATGCTATGCATTTAGACCTATGTGACGTCTGTTTTTATATTGTTTATCAACAGTATACATTTGTATATTGTTTAGATCAACTAGCCGAGTAGACAGATATGAATGTTTATTCATAACCATACTGAAAATAAGTAAATATTGTTAGCTGATGCTAACTGTCTAGCTAACAAGCTTGCTGGTGCTAAGTTGAGAATGTTTAGATATAAAGTCCAAATATCTTTATTCAGCCACCTAGATAGATTCCATCTGAGGGAAAAAGAAAGGATGTGATGTTCAGAACATAGTAACTACAGTAATTATCAGAGTGGGAAGTGATGATGATGCCCTCTGGGGGCATTTGGCCAGGGTGTTTTACACCACAGACAAGGTTTGAGAAGAAAAAAATCATTATGAAAATATAATTAGATTTTCCTTAAAATGTTCTTCCTAATTTCAGGCCTAATTCTCATGTCATATATAACTGACGTTCTGCAAAACAACAAGTTCTAAAACACTGTTTTCTTACTGGTGAAAATGAGATGGTGAAATCTGTTTTCTCTCAGGTACATGGCAGTGTAAGCTTCACAGTGAACATTACTACATCACTCTCATCAACGTAGTCCATATCAACAAAATATATATCTTGACTCTATATAGTGGTTATTTTGGGAAAAACCCAGGTATTTTGGGCAGTATGATTATAAAAATATGTGCTAATATAAAATTAAATAAAGTAGTCTATATAAAATTGCAAAATAAATCTGTCTATCAGTACTTTTTACTTAAGTACATAAAAATTGAGTACTTTTGTACTTTCACTCGAGTAAAATTGAAAAAGCAGTACTTTTACTTTTACTGGAGTAATATTTTATTATCGTATCTGTACTTTTACTCAAGTACTTGATCTGTGTACTTTGTCCACCACTGATTAAATATACATTATTTGCTAAATTGGCAACACTGCAGGCTACCCGGACATTTTCAGCATGTCCCGCCAAAGTCACAGACCCTGCCCCCCTTTCTCAGCCTACAGAAGCAACTTAGCATGCGGCTACCTCCACTTGCAACACAGGCCCCCTCATCTCATATTTTTCGTTTCTACTTCCTTCAGCGGCGAATTGGTACACCCAATCGCCGAATCATGTCAGAGATTGAAGTTTTTCGCGACGAAAGTTCAACCGACTCATCGGATCCTCCGCCGCCGCCCAAAGCACCAGCGCACCGCAGGGCAACTCACTCGAGCCCAGCGGCTGCGGGGGCCGGCCTTCCGTACCACCGCGGCTAACGCCTCCAAGCGCCGCAGCCCGCCTTCACCCTCGCCTCCAAGGCAGCGACCACCTTCTCCAGCCTCCTCCTACGCGTCAGTCTTCTCACACGCTCCATCAGCAGAAAATTGGACCGTGGCAGGACTCCGTCAAGTTCTCACCAGCGTCACTATCCCGCGACGTTCAAGCAAGCCAGATCTCCTCACCCTCTAAAATTCTCTCCAGTCCGAGGAACTTCCAAATTCCTCCCCTCCACTCAAATCAGCGACCACAGCGAGCAAGAGCCGCAAATCACCCTACTCGCGGCCCGGCCCAATCTTCACTCCCTCAAGGACCGGCCTCCGGCCACCGAACTGCAGCAGCAGGCCCTCGGCCAGCCTGGGCCGCACCCCGGATGCCGCAGCCCTCAGCCCCCACCTTCCTCGAGCTTTCACCGAGCGCCAGCTCGCAACTCAGCCCAGCGAAGAGCCAGCCTTCACCTCCACAAGCCGCCTCACCAGAACAAGCACGCCTCCGTCAGCGGCAAACAGCTATACGCAGCCTCGGATCAACGAACCCCTCCCCTACCCATGGCCCGCAGCTCCGCCACTTACGGCTAGCCCTACTCCATCAGCGCAAGCCCCGGCTCCCGCTTTCTCTCTCCGTTCACCAAGCCCTTTCAGGCTCAAACTTACCCCAATCATTGACCCAAACACCCGCCATTCCCCCTCTCTTCCACGCAGTCAGCTCCGTCCCGGGCCCCTTTCTCTCTTTCTACCGCCTCGCCTTTACCCATCCCTCCAAATGCACTCGCACTGGAACCACCCCGTAGCCAACTCCATCAGGTCACAAATTCTATCAGAAATTCAGAACATTGGCACCGGAGGTCCACCACCCCAGTACCTCCCTTTTCAGAACTGATATTCCTTAAACCACCCCTTGAAAACCTCTCCTCAAGCTTCCCTCAACTCAATTCTCCAAGCAGTCTCCCCAAGAACCCTCCAGTCATACCTGACAGCATGGAAAAGCTTCAAAACTTTTCACTCCACTTATAACTTGCCATTCCCACCTTTTCACTACTGGCCATCACCTCATTCATCTCCCACCTCAACATAAACAAAAACTTCAAACCAGTTCCATTAAAGGTTACCTAAGCGGACTACAATTTTTTCACAAACTTTTATACGGTTCCCTTCCGCCCATATAGCCAATTCACAGACCTCCTTACTCATTAAAGGTATCCAGAAAACCAATCCCACCCAGACTCCAGGCAGCCCATAACTCTAAAAAATTTTGACCAAATGCATTTCCACCCTCCGCAGAGGCTACCATTCTATCCACACCGCCCGCACACTCGACGCCATGTTTATCCTGGCCTTCTTTGGCTTCCTCAGATGCTCTGAGCTCGCCATCTCATCCAGTTTCGACCCAGCCATCCACCCCACTATCTCAGATCTAGCGGTGCTGGACGAGGAAACCATTTCTTACACCATTAAGCAAAGTAAGACAGACCAAACAAAGAAAGGCCACTTCATTTACATTTTCAACCTCCAATCGCCCATATTACCTTACCAAACCCTCCTAGCTTTCCTCCACTTAAGGAAATCACAGTCCAAACTCCCATCCGACCCCCTTTTCACAGACGATTCCAACCGCCCCGTCACTCGCTTCTGGTTTCAAAAGCACCTCAAGGCAGTTCTGCACCTGTCAGATACCCCAGCCGGAAACTTTTCCAGCCATTCATTCCGAATAGGCGCAGCAACCACAGCGGCCCACAAAGGCCTTTCCCAACAGCAGATCCAAGAACTCGGTCGCTGGTCGTCAGAGGCTTTCAAAAGCTACATTCGATCAGACCGCTCCCACATCAAGGAAGCCCACCAGACCCTAATCGGCCACCCCCTTTAGAATACTCCTCCGAAACCCCATAGCAACCGCTCCTCTCCATCACCCTCACCATCCCCTCCCACACCCCCAACTGTTTTTTCCCACTGCCGCAGCAGTGCCCGCTCCCGCAGGAGCTTTCTCTGTATTTCCCCACTGCCGCAGCGGTGTCTACTCCCGAAGGAGCCTTTTCTGTATTTCCCCACTACCGCAGTAGTGCCTGCCCCAGCAGGATCCTTCTCTATATTTCCCCACTGCCCCAGCAGTGACCGCTCCGCAGGAGCACCTCCCGTTTTGTCCCCACTACGCAGTAGTGTCCGCTCCCGCAGGGAGCTCTCTCTCTATTTCCACTGCCGCTGGCAGTGTGCTCCCCTCAGGAGCGCCACCAGATTTCCTCACTGCCCCAGCAGTGTCTGCTCCCTTCCAGGGGCGCTTCCTAAATTTCCTCACTGCCGCAGCAGTGCTCGCTCCAGCAGGATGCCTTTCCCTCCGTCCCTCCCTTCACCCCCTATTTCCTCACTGTCAGCAGTGCTCGCTCCAGCAGGAGCCTCTCCCCCACCCCCTTCCAGCATCCCATCAGCCCTAAAGCCATGCAATTTTTGGGGGTCTCTTAGTCATCATTTGGCTGCTGTCCCACGATAAGCATTTTTTTGGGGAGCTTTTGGGTCCGGGCTAAATGCCGAGCTCGGACCCCCTCTCCCCGGGCAAGGGAGTACCGGGCTCGAACTACTACCGAGCTCGGAGCCCTCTCCTCGGACAGCACGCCAAATACGCATGCCATTTATTCAGTTCATTTTTAAGTAAGTGTGAACTCGTGAAGTGATGTTTTATAAACAAGTTTCGTGAGGAGCACGCGGATAATTAACACAGCCAATTCATAATCAGTAATCACATCCCCTATCCAATAAACGCTAGAGAGAACCTCTATAAATAATCAAGCAGCCTTACCTCCATTATCTCTAGTCTTCCAGAAATCCCTCCACCACCCCAACTCCTCACTCCCAGTCCGTTTCACCCCAGCAAGGGGTGGGGGGAGCTTTTGGTCCGGGCCAAATGCCGAGCTCGGACCCTCTCCCGGGCAAGGGAGTACCCGGCCGAACTACCGAGCCTCGGGCCCTCTCCTCGGAGCACGCCAAATACGCATACCATTTATTCAGTTCATTATTAAGTAAGTGTGAACTCGTGAAGTAAAGCGTCAAAAGTGACGGCACTAGTACTGAGCCTTGAGGTACTCCATATTGCACTTGTGATCAATATGATACCTCTTCATTCACTGCTACGAATTGATGACGGTCAGATAGGTAGGATTTTAACCATGCTAATGTACTTCCACTAATGCCAACAGAGTTTTCAAAAGAATGTTGTGATCGATAGTGTTGAACGCAGCGCTAAGATCCAGGAGCACTAATAGAGAGATACAACCACGATCAGATAAGAGCAGGTAATTTGTCACTCTAATGAGAGCAGTCTCAGTATTATGAGATGGTCTAAATCCTGACTGGAAATCCTCACATATATCATTTTTCTCTAAGAAGGAATATAATTGTGAGGATGCTACCTTTTCTAGTATCTTAGACAGAAAAGGGAGATTTGAGATCGGTCTGTAATTAACTACAAACCAGATTCCAAAAAAGTTTGGACACTGTTGTGGCAATTTCTTTCATACAAACATCATCACTGAGTAAGAGACAACTCTTGAGTCCAAATTATAATAATAAAAGTAATTTATTCCCTTGCAAGAGAAGATCTCCTCGTCACAACTAATACACATGAGCTAAGTCAGTGAGGGAAGACAGAGAGAGAGATAAGAGAAAGCAGCTGTCAGTCGGCTTTATAGTCCCCTCTCGTTCAAGGCTTTCCTTCTCTCCCTCCCTACAGGGAGAGATGTCAGTTCATTCACCTCTAAATGTGTTAAACAGGAAAAAGGCAGGCAAATGCCCCCCTGACCCCCAGGCTATAAGTCCGTAAATGCCCTCATGATGACCCTTTAACCATCTGCTTTTCCTTACCTCCTTCTTAGTAAATCACACAAAGAATGCTTTTCTAACTATGAGTAAAAGAACCATATACTGCATACATCTTGAATATATGTTCCACTAAAGATTAAGGCATGACAAGGAAAATTTCCACCACATTCCTCCCTATTTATCATTCTCTGATAACTGATTAATCAAACATTGTAATAATAATAGTAAAAATAATAATATATACAAGTTCAAGCCATTACATCACACTTATACTCTTCATCTCTGATTTTCACATAAATGATCACTCTTCTTGAACCTGTGAAGTAAGTTTTTTTTAAGTTGGAAAAATGCTTAGGCTGTTTTTGTTTTGGACAGACCCTAAATGTTTTAGCAAGCAAAGTAAAGACCTTATTCAATAGCCGGGCTAAATGGACAGACACTGCTGTTGCACTCTCGGTTGAACCGAACCCTCAGTCACCATATCATAAACCAGAAAAAGTATAGTTCATAGTAGGAAATAAACATATCAATTTATCACTGTTGAAATATTAAAAGTAATATAAAATGTAAATATTAAAAGTAATATAAAAGTATGTAGAAAATCCCTCAGTTTCAACCCCTCTCCTTGTACGTCATCTCGTATACGGATAACTACTGCTTTTAACCTTCTTTACATATCAATCATTCTTAGGAAGAAAAATAAAAATAAAAACATCATAACTCAATTACTCCTTTCACTGTAACTTCCGCTACTTGCATCATCATCCTGTTGGTCATCAACATCAACATCATCATTCGGATAGACTGTCATTTTCACCAATTGAACAGACATTCCGACCTTAACCAGTCTCTGTACTAAGCTAGACACACATTGTATTATACATGGTATACATAGCAAAATTAGTACTACTATAACTATAATTGGCAACACAGTTTGAGCCAACCACATTCCCCAGCCCCCCTCAAGATTCATTATCCAGGTAAGCCATTGGTCGTTCGCTGGTTCAGGCTCCTGCACCGCCTTTCTCATGTGCTCAATCACATCAGTTATGTTGTCACTGTGATCTGGAATATTGAAACAACAAGATACTCCTAGCATTTTACAAACCCTCCCTTTTCTGCGGTAAATCCAAGACTAAACGATTCTGAATAACTGCCTCTCTTAAATGTCTCATTTCATCATTTATCATCGATAAAGCATTTTCAGTGGCATTTGCTATTGCCAATACAGTCCATGCTAACCCATTCACTTTATTTATCGTTACTGTTGTTCCCACCCTAGGAAAAGTGACCACCCCACATTTGCCCCAGGTGTCGTCCATGGATCAGATAATGTGTACCCTGAATAATGGTTTGGCAAAACCCCAGGCAAAATCTTAACATTTCTCTTTGCTCTTCCCCGTGTCTTGTTTGGCAAATACACAGAAGTTCCCACATTTATCAAAGCTGGATAACAGCACCCTGACCACCCGTGTTTAGGCATGCTGTGAAAAGCTTTGTTCCCACATACCCACACTGCTGCTGGTGAAGTCTCATACGGCACCAAAAGGACATGTGAAGCTGGTCTCTTTGTTGTTGATTGTCGCTGTGCAATTGTTCACTGCTCCTGGTCTTATATTGACTCTGACCCTGCAGTCAGACCACCCTGTTGTGAAAAGTCTCTGCTGATCTGAACAAATGCACACATCACCTTTCTCGTGTGTTACTCTAAGTGGTGGAATTACTATATCAGTGTTGTTATATCGCTTAACGTTGTCACAGTTCTCCTTCGGTCGCTTCATCGGCGTCCTTCCATTCTCCAGATCAGCTACAGCTGAAAACACATCAGTCATTTGTTGTGGAATTAGACACTTTGTTACATTAACTGTCGATACTGTCAATGGGACAGCCTTCCATGTGACATTTGCAGACACAGCCAGCAGCTCGTTGCTATCTCCAATTCTTCTTTCTGTAGCATAACCAGAGCACAGGCTTTGTTCCCCTGGCACTTCATCATGGCTTTCTGCACCTCAGGATTCCCCTGATCCCCTCTCGTGTCTCCGTTCTCCATCCACGCCATCTCGCCTCTTGTTTCTTGTCCTAACTCAGGTGCTACAAAAGGTTTTAACGTTGGAACTGCTTCATTTACAATGATGTCGATTTCTTCAAACCAATCCTTTCCCTCTATGTCTAGCCCACAGTAGTACTTGCCTTGATCAGAAAGTCTTACTTGTGTTATCTCGACCGTCATCCCGAACCGATTGTTGCTCAATCTGTGGTGGGAAAATACCCTGAATCTCTTGTCGTTGCCCCACTTGTAGTTGACGGCATATGCTTTCACGTTACCCCACTTACATGGGTGTTCGCAGAAATAGAAGCCTGCATAGTCCTCGCTGCGTCCCTCACAGTTCGGACAGTTCTTTTGATAGGGGTTGCAACTGAAACTCACATTGGATTCTTCCCGGACCGTCACTGTACTCCCCTCGAGACCTCTCGCTGGTTCCACTGGTGCGAATGCGTCTCTCCTAACCCGTTGTCGAGTTGTGTCATTCAGCTCTGTTGTCCCGTCGCTGGTCTGATCTCCTGTTGGCAACACCTTCAGACCTGTTGTGAAGTGTAGTATTATCAAGCAAATTGTTACTGACAACACAGTCATTATACATGTGGTTTTAAACAGGCCACACATTCCTGGCACTCTGAATGGGTGCCACGGTCTTGACGCCCATTCTCTCAGTTACTCTTTATCAAAAGATGCTGTTATGACCAAAGAATGTGAGAAAGTACTGTTTTTGAAACACTAAGAGTCTTATCTGTTCTGTTGATTACAGTGTCCACCCAGATGCCGTTTGCGCAATCAAAGTCGTCTCCTCCTTGCTGCTGATATTTTTTCAAACTGGGTCTTAGCGTTTACTGACACTCCCGTTGAACCTCCTCCAGCAATTGCTCCGCCTCCGCAATGGGCGGCACCCTCCTGCAATGGTTTATGTGAACCCACGTAGCCCTCTCTGCGACCTTCACCGCCGTGTGCGTCACCAGAAGTACCTGGAAAGGCCCTAGCCACCTTTTGGATTTCCAGCTCTTTCTCCTGTGATCACGAATCACCACGAAATCGCCAGGTCTGACCTCGTGCAGGAATGTCTCAGCAACCTTCCCCTGGGCAGCTTTTACCTGCACAGAAATATTTGACAACAGACAAGACATTTCTTTGCAGTAATTCAACATGTCATTTCACACATCCGTTGATGGCAGCCTTTGTTTACCCTTCCTATGCCCATGAATGGTGGCCTGCCAAACAAAATTTCAAATGGGCTCAGGTTTGGTTTTACTCTTTTCTCATTCTCATGTACATCAGTACAATTGGAAGAGCTTTAAGCCAAGTCAGACCCGTCTCTTGCAGCATTTCGCCAATTTGTTCTTAATTGTCTGGTTCTGCCTCTACTGCCCCACCTGGACGAGGCGCGTAGCTGCAGTGAGTTCTCATGTCAATTCCCAAGAACTGACCCACCTGCTTTATCGCATCATTGACAAAGTGTCTGCCATTATCAGAACTGATTTTTCTGGGAATTCCCCATCTCGGAACGATCTCGGTTAACAGAGCCTTTGCCACTGCCGCGAATCTTGTTTCGAGGTTGGGAAGGCCTCAACCCATTTTGACCACATGTCAACCATCACCAGACAGTGTTTCTGTTTCCCACAAGGGGTTAATTCGATGAAATCCATCATTAGATATTCAAATGGACCTGCTGGTGCTGGTTGAGATGCCAAGGGTGTTTTTATCCCTCTAGCCACATTGTGTGTGTTACAAGTAACACATCTTTTGCAAAAATTTTCAGCAACCACTGTAAACCCTTTTGTAAACCATAATTCCCTCATCTGCATTATCATACCGCTTTTGACACATGATCCAACCCATGTGTCAACTTAGCATAATGCTGAAAGAAGTGTTTGGGCAAACAAGGAATGTCATCAACACTCATCCATACACCCCCCCGGAGACTGCAGCCAGACGACCTCCATCGTTGTTTTTCCGCTCCTGTGGAAAAAGACTGCATACTCTGTAAACAAGGGGAAATATCAGGGTTAGTCACAGATACCAAAGCACAAGTTGTTTCTTTTGTCTCCTGTGCTGCCGCGTCTGCTCTCGCGTTTCCTGTGGAGATAAAACTTTTATCGTTAGTGTGCGCTGCGCATTTACAGATTGCGACCTTGTCTGGTAAAAGAATGGCCTCCAAAAGCTTAGCCACCAGAGCTGCGTTTAATATCGGATCCCATCCGACTTCAAAAAATTTCGGTGCTTCCAAAGCGCCCCAAAGTCGTGAGTGACCCCAAAAGCATAACGCGAGTCTGTGTAAATTGTCACACACTTGTCTGCCATAAGATTACACGCCTCTGTCAGAGCAACCAATTCGCTGCCTGAGCCGAATAATTTGATGGCAATTTGCCAGACTTCGACTTCAAATTCAGTGGTCACATGAAACCAACCTTATTCAAGCCTGTTTTTGTGGATCTTTGGGCGCCGACCCATCCACAAAGAGGACATTGTCACAGTTCTCTAAAGGTGTGTCCAACAGGTCTGGACGTGGTGTACACACCTGTTCCAGCACTGATAGACAACAATGGTGTTCCTGTCCATCCTCCTCCGTTGGGAGAAGTGTGGCAGGATTCAAAGTTGTGCATCTTTTCACTGTTACATTTGGCATGTCAAGTAAAATCGTGTGATACCTCAGCCATCGGGCTGTTGATAAATGTGATGTTCTTTGCTCTTGCAAAATCATGGAGACCGCGGTGGGACCATCAAAGTCAAATCAGAATACCCCACAAATTCCCTTGAAGCCAGCACAGCCAGCTCTGCAGCTGCCACAGCTCTCAGGCAGTGTGGCAAGCCTGCTGCAACTGCATCAAGCTTCGTTGAAAAATATGCGACTGGTCGTAATCTGTCCCCATGGGTTTGCAAAAGCACTGAACTCATAAATCCATGTTTTTCATCTACCATTTGGGTGAAAGGCTTTTCAAGCACAGGCAGGCCCAACGTTGGGGCCTGAGCCAGCTGCAGTTTCATATCTGCAAACGCATCCTGTGCTTCTGTGGACCAATTAATCTTGTCACATGACCTCAGCCCTTTCCCTGTTGTCAGGGCTCTCAAGGGCTTTTCAAGATGTGCATAATTTGGAATAAACGTTCGACAATATGCACACATTCCCAAGAATGATAATAATTGTCGTTTTGTTATGGGTTTCGGTACTTTGATAGCTTTTATCCGCTTTTCAGAGATTGCTTTACTGTTCGGTGTTATTGTGTGACCCAAAAATGTTATCTCCTGTCTCACGAACTGAAGCTTTGTCAGGCTGACCTTGTGACCCTCCCGCGCCAGGTGGTGCAGGAGAGTTACAGTGTCAGCCACGCACGTAACCTCATCTCGTGCACAAATCAATAAGTCATCGACATATTGCAATAGCGCCAGTTCCGCTCGATAGAGTTAATGGTTCAAGGCTCCGTCTGAGCGCTTCATTGTAAATCGTCGGAGACTCACAATAGCCCTGACACAACCTGGTAAACGTGTACCCTTTGTTGTCAAAATCAAACGCGAACCAAAACTGACTTTTTCTTCCACTGGGACGCTAAAGAAAGCGTTGGCCAAATCAACCACAGTGAAATACATTGCATTTTGCGGAATTTGTGACAAAATTGTGTATGGATTAGGTACGCGGGCAGCTCTTGCAATAACGGCTGAGTTTACAGCCTGCAGATCCTGCACAAATCGCCACGTGACTGGTTCACTTGTGTTAGATGTTATTTTCTTTACGAGGAAAATAGGAGTTCGCACTGGAGAATCATGACAGGGAATTATTACTCTCTCCTTCAGGAGAGACTCAAAACCGGCTGTATCCTCTCAATGCCTCCTTCTTCAGGGATATTGCGATTGACATGGCCTGTAATCAGACTTTGGAGTGATTACAACTGGTTCACAACCTTTAATCAACCCAACATCATATTTGTGTTTTGCCCACAATTTTGGAGGTATTTCTGCCAGGACAGGATGAATGTCTGTGGCAGAAATAGATCCGTGCTCATGTTTCTCCACTGCATTCTTGACAATAGCAGTCACAGTTCTCTGTGGCAACATCAAACTCACATTCCTCCATAAAAACACCTGCATTTCTACTGTGTTTCTGCCCGTTTGGTTTTTCAATCCAATCTGTGGCAGAAAGACATTTTCTCACAAACAGGCCTATTTCTTCCCATTTCTGTTCGGTGGCCTTGATTACTGATAAGTGAGGCGCAGACTGGCCTGTTATCAAATACAGCTGAATTTGTTTTTCTGACAGGCATGCCGAAAGCGCACACACATTTTCAGTCCAGAAAATCTTATTAAACCTTATTGTCTCATTTTCTGCCCCATTAAACCATTCTTCCTCATATTCTGGTTCACGCTCACCCACAACATATGATGTACAATGTAATCTGTCAGGCCTCATACTTTCTATGTTTGTGGACACTGTACGATCTTTTGCCAGTGTCAAAATCATTCGTGCCCAATCAGAATCTTTTGTCTGCCACTCGTAAGCCCATTGTGGCTCAAATTTTGCACAAATCATCTGCTGTTCCTCTTCAATCTGTATGCCAAACGGCCCAGCAGTGAGTTTCAGATTTAATTTACACATTAGATCCCTGGCCATTAGCGGAACCGGACAGGTTTCAGAGCACAAAAACGCATGTTTCAACGCCCTGCCCCCCTCCGTCTCGCACTTCAACGGCACAATATAATTTTCTGAAATGGTATGTCCTGACGCGGACGTGCTTTCAAACACTAAATCCGTCAATTTTGGTTCACATGGCAAATCATATGGTCTTATCGTCGATCGAGCCGCACCGGAATCGATCATAAAATCTATCATTGTCCCGTCAACTAACATGGGATATCTCGGTAGCCTCAAAAACCCTAAACCTTTGTACATTCTCAGACATTCATCGCTAATAGTATTATTCAAAACTCCAACACTCACACATAAAGGATTTGCAAGCATGTCTTCATTGCATATAGCCTTATTCAAATCTTCAACACTCACACATAAAGGATTTGCAAGCATGTCTTCATTGCAAAGAGCGGTATTTGAATCAGTGTATGTGAGCGTGTTGTGTGTGTGTGCTAATAAATTTTTACTTCCCTTTTTCGTAGCTTGCTGAGTGCCTGTCATCCGCCCTCTCCTCTCCTGTTCTCCGTTCCTCTCGTTTCAATCCGCCTGCCTCTGGACAGTCCTGTGCCCAGTGTCCATCGTTCTTGCACAGCCTGCACTTCGTGCAGCTTGAAAATTCATGTTCATTGGTCGCACACAGTCCACATTTCCACTTCCCTTGATACCCTCTTTTCTTCCTGTTAGTCCAGTTTGGCTTCGCTGGTGCTGCGCTCGTGCTCGCTTTAATCTGTACAACAGCCAGCTGCATCTCTTTCTCCCCCTTCACCTTCGCGGCTTTGTCCTTCTTCGTTAGCAGTTGTTCCTCGGCGTGCACAGCGTGCGCTAATGTGGTTGTCAAGCGCCCGCTCTGCCATTCGATGTAGCTTGCTTTCACCGCTTGTGCGATCTCTCGCACTTCTTGCTCTACAATCGCTGCCAGCGCGTCCACTCGCGCTGCGCGGTCTTCGCGCTTCTCGCTCTTCTTGCGCCGTTTGCGCTGCCCGTGCTTCTCGTGCCGCCTGCGCTGCTTGCGTTGCTCGTCCTGCTGCCTCTGTCTGCGCTGCTCGCGCTGTTTCTCGCCCCTCTCGTTCAGCGCCCGCGCGTGCTGTGCGTCCTGCTGCGGTTGTCTGGGAGGAGAACAGTCGAGGTCGGGGTCGAATTTCAACGCACTCAGCTGGGCTATTGGGTAGATGTGTTTTCTGTATTCTGGCGGTGCCGGCCTCACCGCATTTTCATGTGGGGAATCAGAAGCATACTGTGGGTTAGTCGGTTCTGGTGGTGCAGACACACATACAGATAGACTTTCACACTTTTCATTTTTCCTTCCTGCTAGCTCTTTCTGCATTTGTTTTCTTTCTCTTTTATCTGCTTCCTTAAGCCAACAATCTATTGTTTGTTCACATTTTTTACATACATGTTTAACACATTTGCAACAACACCCTGGTTGTTTTTCGCTACTTTGTTCAACCGAGTCCCTCACCACTTTCAGTTTTGTGAGGCTCAATGTTCCCTCTTTGGGAAAATCATGATGCTTGATTAATTTTTCAATATCTTGCATACATTTCTGACCATAATGTTTTTTCATTTGGTAGTACACCGGTGTATCATATTTCACAAACTTGCTCTGAGATATCCCCATACTGGCTGCTGTTTTCTGCTCCTGTGGGTTTACTCACGCGCGTCTCTTTTAATCTGCTAGACGTCTCCAGCAGATCCGATTTTCTCTTATCCCGCAATCGGATCGGGTTGCACTAGTAGTGCCCTCTTAATTGTGATTTATCAAAATCTTTCGATTTTTCCTAACCCCAATTAACCTCGGTACCTGTTTGAAACCCTCTTGATCCTTACAGATCTCAAATTAATCTCAGGTTACCTATCTGGACGTTGGTGCCCAGATTACTGTACCACAGAAACAATTTCCAGCCAATATGGTTCAATTTCACTCTTTAAAAACTGAATTTCACCCTAATTAAATTGAATTTAATTGACTCTTACCAGAGATGTCGTTTTGTGCCACCTGGGTTCTTTTTGATTCCAGTGGTCGATCCCTCCGCCCCAACAGCGGAAACGGTCCCTCGTCTCTGAATCTTTTTTGCGAGGTAGGGTTGGAACTTTTCAGCTCCAAGGTGGCCTGCCTCCGTCCGCTGTCAGGTCCAGAAGTCACGTCCAAGGAATCCCACTATCTGACACCAAACTGTTGTGGCAATTTCTTTCATACAAACATCATCACTGAGTAAGAGACAACTCTTGAGTCCAAATTATAATAATAAAAGTAATTTATTCCCTTGCAAGAGAAGATCTCCTCGTCACAACTAATACACATGAGCTAAGTCAGTGAGGGAAGACAGAGAGAGAGATAAGAGAAAGCAGCTGTCAGTCGGCTTTATAGTCCCCTCTCGTTCAAGGCTTTCCTTCTCTCCCTCCCTACAGGGAGAGATGTCAGTTCATTCACCTCTAAATGTGTTAAACAGGAAAAAGGCAGGCAAATGCCCCCCTGACCCCCAGGCTATAAGTCCGTAAATGCCCTCATGATGACCCTTTAACCATCTGCTTTTCCTTACCTCCTTCTTAGTAAATCACACAAAGAATGCTTTTCTAACTATGAGTAAAAGAACCATATACTGCATACATCTTGAATATATGTTCCACTAAAGATTAAGGCATGACAAGGAAAATTTCCACCACAACACGGTACAAATTGTGAATAAAAACAGAATGCAATGATGTGGAAGTTTCAAATTTCAATATTTTATTCAGAATACAACAGATGACATATCAAATGTTTAAACTGAGAAAATGTATAATTTTAAGGGAAAAATAAGTTGATTTTAAATTTCATGGCATCAACACATCTCAAAAAAGTTGGGACAAGGCCATGTTTACCATTGTGTGGCATCCCCTCTTCTTTTTATAACAGTCTGCAAACGTCTGGGGACTGAGGAGACAAGTTGCTCAAGTTTAGGAATAGGAATGTTGTTCCATTCTTGTCTAATACAGGCTTCTAGTTGCTCAACTGTCTTAGGTCTTCTTTGTCGCATCTTCCTCTTTATGATGCGCCAAATGTTTTCTATGGGTGAAAGATCTGGACTGCAGGCTGGCCATTTCAGTACCCGGATCCTTCTACACAGCCATGATGTTGTAATTGATGCAGTATGTGGTCTGGCATTGTCATGTTGGAAAATGCAAGGTCTTCCCTGAAAGAGACGACGTCTGGATGGGAGCATATGTTGTTCTAGAACTTGGATATACCTTTCAGCATTGATGGTGCCTTTCCAGATGTGTAAGCTGCCCATGCCACATGCACTCATGCAACCCCATACCATCAGAGATGCAGGCTTCTGAACTGAGCGCTGATAACAACTTGGGTTGTCCTTGTCCTCTTTAGTCCGGATGACATGGCGTCCCAGTTTTCCAAAAAGAACTTCAAATTTTGATTCGTCCAACCACAGAACAGTTTTCCACTTTGCCACAGTCCATTTTAAATGAGCCTTGGCCCAGAGAAAACGCCTGCGCTTCTGGATCATGTTTAGATATGGCTTCTTTTTTGACCTATAGAGTTTTAGCCGGCAACGGCGAATGGCACGATGGATTGTGTTCACCGACAATGTTTTCTGGAAGTATTCCTGAGCCCATGTTGTGATTTCCATTACAGTAGCATTCCTGTATGTGATGCAGTGCCTTCTAAGGGCCCGAAAATCACGGGCATCCAGTATGGTTTTCCGGCCTTGACCCTTGTGCACAGAGATTGTTCCAGATTCTCTGAATCTTTGGATGATATTATACACTGGTGATGATGATAACTTCCAACTCTTTGCAATTTTTCTCTGAGAAACTCCTTTCTGATATTGCTCCACTATTTTTTGTCGCAACATTGGGGGAATTGGTGATCCTCTTCCCATCTTGACTTCTGAGAGACACTGCCACTCTGAGGTGCTCTTTTTATACCCAATCATGTTGCCAATTGACCTAATAAGTTGCAAATTGGTCCTCCAGCTGTTCCTTATATGTACATTTAACTTTTCCGGCCTCTTATTACTACCTGTCCCAACTTTTTTGGAATGTGTAGCTCTCATGAAATCCAAAATGAGCCAATATTTGGCATGACATTTCAAAATGTCTCACTTTCAACATTTGATATGTTATCTATATTCTATTGTGAATAAAATATAAGTTTATGAGATTTTTTAATTATTGCATTCCTTTTTTATTCACAATTTGTACAGTGTCCCAACTTTTTTGGAATCGGGTTTGTAGATCGTTGGGGTCAATTTGTGGTTTTTAAATAAGAGGCTTAATAACAGTCAATTTAAAGGTTTTGGGGACATACCCTAATGAAAATGATGAATTAATAATAGCCAAAAGAGGATCTATGACTTCTGGAAGCACCTCTTTTAATAGTTTAGATGGAATAGGGTCTGAAATACCTGGGGTTATGTTTGTTTTCTTCTAAAAGAGACTAAAAGTAATCAGATCTAGCAGTTTTTAATGCTTTTCTGTAGGATAGGGTAATTTCCCGCCAAGCCTTACGAAATACCTCTAGTTTTGTTTTCCTCCAGCTGCGCTCCATTTTCTGGGCTGCTCTCTTTAGGGCGTGAGTGTGCTCATTATACCATGGTGTTGGACTATTTTCCTTAATTTTCCTTAAGTGTAAAGGAGCAACCATATCTGAAGTGCTAGAAAAGAGAGAATCCATAGTTTCTGTTACATCAAGTTTTTCTGCGCTGTTGGATATGCTGAGTAATTGAGATAAATCAGGACGATTACTTACAAAGCAGTCTTTTGTGGTAGAAGTCATGGTTCTACCATATTTGTAAAAAGGAATTTAATTTACAGCTTTAGATATATGGAGTTTACACAAGACTAGATAGTGATCTGATATATCATCGCTTTGCTGCAGAACTTCAACCCCATTAACATAAATTACATGTAATTTCTAATGTTGAATAACCAACTACAGTTACAATTATAATCACGTACTTTACATGTGCTTTAATATGTTAGTCAACACGTCAAAATAAGTACACTCTTAAAAATAAAGGTGCTTCAAAAGGTTATTCACAGCGATGCCATAAGAACCATTTTGGGTCCACAAAGAAACATTCAGTCAAAGATTCTTTAAAGAATTATCTCTTTCTTACCTTTTTATAATCTGAAGAACCTTCCTTTGTCACAAATAACCTTTAGTGAAACAGAAAGTTTCTTCAGATGTTAAAGGTTCTTTATGGAGCCATTTAATTCAAAAAGTTTCTTCTATGGCATCGTGAATACTTCTTTAAAACACTACAATATATATATATATATATATATATATATATATATATATTAAACTTAATTATAAACAAAGCACTTTAAGGTGAAACTTCACTTTACTACACATTGCACTTGTTTTAAATGTATTTACTGTATGTGTTTAAAGAGACAGATTCCTAAATATTTAGTAGAAAGTGTCTCTCATTAAGTACACATAAGTGTCATTTTACTTCATTAATATTATATTATCTACGAGTACAGATTCTTAAAAATATACATATTGTAAGATTTGACATGTACTGCACATTCAGTATTTAAGCAAACTTCTTTTTAACAAAGATAAATGTATCATTTTTATACATTGATACATTTTAATACAATTTCTCTATTATTAATTTGTTTTCTATTTTGTGATTGTTAGGCCTTCTCAAGGATTCATAGTAAATGAAGTTTATAAACTAAGTTCGGGAGGAGCACGTCAGATACTCAGGCTAATTAGCACAGGTGGTACACAATCTAGGTAATCAATCCTGGGGCATAAATACAGCTGTCTTACCTCCACCTAGTTGACGGTTAAGCAGCATTTGGTGGCACCGTTTACCATTACATCACAGACTCAACATTTCCGTCCAAACAACGAGACCCATGATGGGGTTTTTTCATAGCCTCCGGTCAATCTGCCGGCCGCCGAGTTATTAAAAATTAAATTTTTATTTAATTTTTCACCAGACATGGCCGCCGAGCTCCGGGTTTCGTCACGACTGCTGCTCTCTCCTCAACCAGTTGTTTTTGTCCTAAATCATAGAGACACTGACCTTGATATGCATATGCATTTCAGAGGGCTAAATATAGCCCCTTCACAACAGATTTAGTTCCCAAACAACTGTCAGTTTTGACCCAAATATGAATTTCAGTCATGTAATTAATCAATTTTGACAGTAATAAATTAACTTGCAGCATCAGTTGCGCACGTATCCCCAAGATCTCCCGGTTCTCTCTTGTGCATTTAATTTCACCGGAAACATCACTCTAAACAGATCATTTGAATCAGTGAATTGTCGACTAGAGAACAGCTGCTATCGGATCATTCCAACTTGCGAAGGAAGCGTTGGAGCAATTTGAGAACCAATTTTACAGGTTCATTAAAAATAATTAGCTTGTTCATGAATCAGACACTGCGTCCCAGAGCACATTATATACATTATAAAGAGTAACGGTATGTTTCACAACACGTAGCCAAGTAAAAAATGCAATCTTTGGAACGCAGTAAAGTTACTAAATAACGACTCCAGAAACGACAGGTATTAGTAAATGTACTAAGTATGGTAGCGAAGTAAGCTACTTCGTTACTGACCACCAGCGGCCCTGTTAAACGTCACAACCATTTTTCCATGGCCTATACAGCTACAGCCGCAGGCGCAAGCTCGAAGCTGCCTCCGCTTGCAACACAGCCCACACATCTCAGTCTTTTTCCTTCCGCTATGCATAACCTCTCTCTTTTCTTTTACAGTGGCCTCCAGCTCCCGTAGCAGACACTAGCGTGAGGCTACCTCCATTAGCAGAGCAGGCTACGATAGCTCTTCAGGACCCCTTCCTGTGGCCTACAGCTACGGCAGTCAAAGCAAGCGCTGCCTTCGCCCACAACACAGACCCACACATCTCTTTTCATACTGCTTTCTCTCTTGCGCTTCTTTCAATGTCCCACTTCAAGATCCAGAGGCCGTCGTTCAGTGTGATACTGCCTCCACTCTCTACTTTATTTAACATCACCATATTCTCTTTTACAGCAACATCACTGCTCTTCCCACCAAATGCTGTTGCCTCGGTGTTACCGCAGGGGCATACATCATCCGAGCACCTATCCGGCAGGTGCAGACATAGATTCCTACCCCTCATCCAAGGCCGTCACCAAGGACTAATTGGGTAACGGATGTATTGCAGGCCATTATAATCGTTAAAATATAAAGAGAGAAACATAAATAAACAAAATAAACATTTCTCGCTGGAGAAACTGGACACAGGAGATCAGAGGACACAACGCTGGAGAGGACACAGGAGGTAGGTAAACAGGAAGGTTAGTTACATGTATATATCTGAGATAGCTTCCACTAGATAGAGTCCACTTCGTAGAAATGAGACCAGACGTTTGAGTGCAGTGAGGTGTGTGGCTTTATAGTGCTGGTTGATTAGATGACGTGCAGGTGTGCTCCATTAGTACTCAGGTGACGTTGTGGTTGGCTGGCGTGGGAGCCTGACCGAACTGTGACAATTTATAGTAAAGAAATTAGATGTTATGATGAAGAGATCTTAATAACCTTGTGTTTTAGAAATGAATTTAGTTGTTAAATTGAGGTTACGTCAATAAAGTGGAATGTTCCTTCAGGGGGACCGATTTCAGTTCCACTTCGACAAACAGACATCACAGACATATTAGGGCTGTCAATACATTAAAATCAGTTCATCTAAGGTTTATTTTTGTTGTTGTTTTTTTTATAACACATTCTGTTGATTTTTAAGGAAGAACCCCCGTTTGTGTGGCTTACACAGAATATATGTAGGCCTAGCTTTATTTATGTATTTATTTTTTAGTCCATGTATTTCTGCAATATTTCACATTGTTTTCCATTGCTTTCAGTATTTAAGATTATCCGAACGCTTTCCATCAGTGATTTTTCACCATCTTTACCGTCATTTTTACCATGACATCATAGACAGTGAGAGATCTATTAAGCCGCATCTACGCACGGATCTCTGTTGAAATGGAAGTTACGGGGTTTATCACGTCCGTATTTAAGACGTAACTGCCCGTGTTTACATTCATTTTGCGTCATAAATCCATTGGGAGACGCAAGAATATTAAGCCCCTTACACGGAGTCGTGCACAGTCGCATGCGCAAGCAGTCTACACAATCAAGTGCGCATCAGGGTTTAGGATAAGAGCAGCCTTCCGTGGTGAGGTTCACATCTTACATTTATGAATCCACCGCATTCCAAACCACAGGCATAATGACTCCGCAGAGCATTTGTAAGAAAAACACAGACTGGCGAGACCGCACACTTCAAGTGTACATCAAACAAACGCGTGTCTCTCTCCTGCGCAATGAAGCCAGCGAATCTCCTTGTAACTTGCTCCAACCTTTCCAAACCTTATGAAATATTATTTTACAGAAGGTTCAAGTGGCGCATGCACGTGAGGAATCCATCCTCCAGGCTGTCTCCCCCAGAACACTCCAAACATACGTGACAGCATGGAAATGCTTCAAGTCGTTCCATCTCTCTCATAATATTCCGTTCCCTGAATTTTCTCTACTCTCAATAACCTCTTTTATCTCTTTTCTCAACAGCATTAAATGCCTCCAAGTCAGCTCCATCAAAGGGTACATAAGCGGTATCCAATTCTTCCACAAGCTGTTGTACAGCGCCCCGTCACCCAATATTAGCAATTCGCAAACTGCCTTGTTGATAAGAGGAATTCAGCGGACCCGACCTACTCGTCCTGACTCCAGGCTACCCATTACCTTAGACATCCTCACCAAGTGCATCCACACCCTCCGCACAGGTTACCAGACCCCCAGTACAGCCCGTACACTCGACACCATGTTCATTTTAGCCTTTTTGGTTTTCTGAGATGCTCCGAGCTAGCCATCTCCTCCAAATTTGACCCAGCCACTAACCCCACCATCTCGGACCTAACTATCCTCGATAGCGAAACCATCTCCTTTTTGATCAAACAAAGTAAGACAGACCAAGTCAAGAAAGGTCACTTCGTTTACATTTTTAATCTTCATTCGCCTCTCCAATCTTACCAAGCCGTTCGCGAGTATCTCCGTCTCAGAATTTTCCAAGCTAGATACCCCCTCGAACCCTTATTTTTAGACCATGCCGGGAAACCAGCCAGTCGCACATGGTTCCAAAAAACATCTCAAAGCTGTCCTGCTATCAGCAGGCATATCAGCAAGAAATTTTTCCAGCCACTCTTATCGCATCGGGGCAGCAACGTCAGCGGCCCAAAAAGGCCTCACTAAACACCAGATCCAAACCCTAGGGCGATGGTCTTCAGAAGCTTTCCAAAGCTACATCAGAACGGACCAGTCTCACATTAAATCAGCCCACCAAACTCTAGTTTCATAAAAATCGGTGCGAGCTTTCCTGGCTTTTACTTCCTTCAAATCACACGCTTGGCGAGGCTCCCCCTGCTGACACCACGGACCATCACTTACGACCAGAGCCTCCCAGCAAAAAACTTGCCTTTTCCACCCTGCGGCCGGAGAGTCTCACCCATCCAGGCTGCGAGCTGCCATCTCCAGTCAGGTCACGGCGAGTGCCTCCCGGCCACCCAACTTTACCTTTCCGTCTTTACCTGTCTGACAGTGAGTCTTGATCTCCCATCGGACGCCGGCGAGAGCCTCCCGGCCAGACAACCTTACCTTTTCCACCCCACGGCCGGCGAGACTTACCCATCCAGACCGCGAGTATTTTCCTCCTGTCGGATGTCGGCGAGAGCCTCCCGGCCACACATCTTACGTTGTTATGTCTTTACCTGTCCAACGCAGCGAGTCTTGATCTCCGGTTGGACGTCGGCGAGGTGCTCCCGGCCAGACAATCTTACTTTCTTCTGTCTTTACCTGTCCAACGCAGCGAGTCTTGATCTCCGGTTGGACGCCGGCGAGGTGCTCCCGGCCAGACAATCTTACTACTCTGTCTTTACCTGTCCAACGCAGCGAGTCTTAATCTCTCCGTTGACGCCGCGAGGTGCTCCCGGCCAGACAATCTTACTTTCTCTGTCTTTACCTGTCCAACACAGCAAGTCCTGGTATCTCGTTGGACGCCGGCGAGGTGCTCCCGGCCAGACAACCTTACTTTTCCTGTCTTTACCTGTCCAACAAAGCAAGTCCTGGTATCTCGTTGGACGCCGGCGAGGTGCTCCCGGCCAGACAAACGCTCTTCCGTCTGCTCGCACCAAAAATATCGAACCCCGTCGAACGCGACATACCCGGCCGTTTTGGCAAGCTTAGCCTTCAGCCCACCACCGGCGAGGTTCCACCACCCAGCTCACAAGTATCAATCTCACCTCAGATGCCGCAGAGCCTCCCGGCTGGACAACCTCACCTTTTCCTCCTTCGTCAGCGAAGCTAACCCATCAAACAGGCGGGCACGCCCACCAGTTGGATGTCGGCTAAGCATCCCGACCAAACTTTACCTTTCCGTCTTCACCTGTCCGACGCAGTGAGCCTTGATCTCCCATCGGACGCCGGCGAGGTGCTCCCGGCCAGACAACCTTACCTTTTCTAGTCCCACGCTGGCGACACTTACCCGTCCAACACAGCGGGTATTGTGCCCCCGTTGGGCGTCGACGTGAGCCTCGCAGCGAGACGTCTTACCGCTTCCTCCTTGGCAGACGAGATTAACCCGTTAAACTCAGTGAGTTGGCCTCCCGTAGAGTTCGGCGTCAGTCTCAGTCACCCATCTATTTTTTTCCGTCCGATGGGCGACGAGGCTCACCGTCGCTCGGTCCTCGTCGCCCGCCGAACACCATTCAACTGTCTCTGCTATCCTCAAACCTTTTCCCCCGCCTGGCGAGGCTTATCCGTCCGATGTCCTAAGTCTTACAATCTCCCATCGGATGCTGTGAGGGCCTTCCCAGTTCGGGTTTCTCTTCTCCCTACTCGCCGAGGAGACTATCCGTCTGGCAGCGTAGCCTTGGTCTCATGTCAAGACGTTGACGCGGTCTCCCGGTGGGCTCCTATGCTTGCCGTCCGCATGCGACGCTCATCCATTCGATGCCGTGAGTCTCGATCTCCGTCGGATGTTGTGAGAGCCTCCTTGTCAGGCGTCCCAAACTCTTTTATCTGCCTAGCCGATAGGACCCATCCGTCCGTCGGGGAGAGAGGGGGTATTGTGCCTTTATCGGAGGCTTCATGGGTCCTCTCGGCCAGATATCGCCTCTGTCCTCTGATTAGCAGGGGCTGATGGCCAGTAGGGCGATGCGCCGACTCCGTGAACTATCCCACTGCAGGCAACTCGGGTCCTCCTGGCCAGGGCTCCAACCACGCTGCTCCTCCATCGGCGGGCAGGGCTCACCCGTCCCAATGCGGTGAGCCATCGCTGGGCCTCGGTTGAGCCCGCCCCGACCGGTCGCCCCAAAACCATGAAGTTTACTCCGGCGGTCGGTGGGGCCCACTCATGCATGCCAAACCGCTCCCTCAGAGCACGTAGACCCCGCCTGCCACAAGTTACTCCTGGGAACTAGCTCCCGCCAGATCTCAAACGCGTATTTGGGGGGTAATCTTAATCTGGCGGCTGTCCTACAGTATATTGTTTTTGGGGGTTCACTGGGTTCGGGCCATTCCCGGCTAGGAGCCCTCCCCCAGGACAGCACGACTACAACGTATTACCATACACGCCAAATACGCATTACGTTTATCGTGCTAGTAGATGTAAGTGTGAAATCGTGAAACCAATAAAAACGATTTATTTTATTATTATTTTTATTTTTATTTTTTAAATTGTGTAGTATCCTGTAACATAAATATGCAGCTATTATTTCAGCTCCAAGGAATTATTAGTTTACACATAAAATATTGCTTGATTAAAGTAATATTAATCTGTAACTTGTGATTTATACTTTATTAAATGCTCGTCCAGCGATCACTAACATCAGTATATCTTTATCAATTTAGTTTATTTTGCTCTCGTGGCCAACGATAAACAGAATAAAGAGTTGTATATCATTTGCGTGAGGTAACGACCTTTTTGGCATCAAGGTTCAAATACTTGAAAATCACATCTCAAGAGACAATTCTTTATAAATGAAACAAGGTTTATTTATTAACTGCTATTCTACTAACATGGACTAAAGTACTAAAACACATAAACAAACGCATACATACACACACATTCAGAGCTTTAGGGTTAACGTTAGGAAAATGGTTAAGATAGCACTCTTTGCTATTTCATAACTGGAGCCATAAGTAAGATCACGAACATCATTCTCCTATGTTGCTGCATTCAGATCAAATTACCAGTTCAGTTAGGATAAAAACGTTGCTTGTACACTTGCGTTCACTTAAGTTTCCGCAGGCGAATCTTTTGTCTCGTTCCACGTGGTGCTTTCACGGAAACGTTTGATCCTTTGTCTCGGATGCCACGTGGTTTAGTTTGTGTTAGTTCGGTGGCTTTGTTGCTGCTGCGTGACGTCACCGGGAAGCACTCTCATGGCGATTGTTGGTCTTTGTTTCGGAGCACGTGTTAGAGCGCGGAAGCTGTTTGTGCGGCTTGATGGAGTTGTTATTGTGGCTTTGAATAATTATTCTCAATGGTCACTTCGGCCTGCGATGTTAAGGCGGTGACCAGCTCGACCAGATGAATCGCAATCACGACCGTCCTGAGGCGCCAGATAACGACTACATGCAGAAACGCACGGGTGATAAGACATCTTTAAAAAGACACGATCACCCGTGTTGCTGTTTTAGAGAAATGCTCTTTTTAGTGCTGAAACATTCAGGGGAGCTGGCCACCGCACTCTCCTGGTGTGGCTGTCAGCAGAAAGATTATTTTTTTCTCTCCTCTACGACTGTGACCACCGCTGCTGCGCCGTAACGCCTGCACTCATTTCCAGAAAACTCTTCTGTGGAAAGGAGAGCAGTAGCTTCAACCACTACCGTTCGGCTCCACAGCGAAAGGATGAATTAATGCGGTGCACCTGCTGCCTCTTATACTCACTCTGTGATCAGCGGCAGCTGGATGCGAATTACCACATACCAATATCCATTGGCTCATTTAGTTACACTCGAAGTGGATAGGTCTCTCTGGCGAGATCTCAATTTTGTCGGTCATCCGACGTGACTCGGAGTGACCAACTGAAAGGAAACTGAAAGTGTGCACTTTTCTTTTATCACCAAATAAGTCAATATCTGAGCTGCACAAAACCACAACTACACAAACAATATAGGCTTCTGTAATATCAAAAATCAGCATACAGATTGTGATTTTAAATGGACTTTGGTGCGAGCAATTCTTTGCAAGATCATGATGAATCACTTCTTGTAAAGTCTTTGAAGAATACATGGTTTACTTTAAATTGTGTGACCTGATAAGGCTGGGATGGCATATATCCCATCATGAGTTGCTCTTTACAATGATTTCTGTAGTGTAAAAATTTGAAATTATGTGATAAAGTATTTTTGGATCTTGAAATAGTTCTCAACCTTTCCCACGTTTTAAAAATTTTAACTTAGAGTGTTCAGATTATTTGTATATATTAATAATAATTTATCACTTCAATACTGTTACTTCATTACTAAGTCATTATTTGGCCGTCTTGAAAGGCCCCCTGGTTGAGGACCATTGGGATTGACTGATTATATAACTCTGCCAGATGTAACAACAGCTGTTTTAGGGTGACAAAAGCAGCTAGACCATTTAATGAGAACAATTTATTCAATGTGAAATGATTTATGTTACGGAAGCAGACTTCACACAAAGGGTCAATTCAAATGCACAGGGTTTATTATGACAGCAGAGTAATGCAGATGAAAGGTTTGTAAGTATGATACTCTAAGTAGCGGATCCAAGGGATGATGAGTAGATAACTGGGGTATTATGTCTTGACAGGAACTCGTGGACGTGGGAGGAACCACACACCTCAATATGAGACTTGGATGAATCGACAGGAGATCGCTGGAGAAACTGGACACAGGAGATCAGAGGACACAACGCTGGAGAGGACACAGGAGGTAGGTAAACAGGAAGGTTAGTTACATGTATATATCTGAGATAGCTTCCACTAGATAGAGTCCACTTCGTAGAAATGAGACCAGACGTTTGAGTGCAGTGAGGTGTGTGGCTTTATAGTGCTGGTTGATTAGATGACGTGCAGGTGTGCTCCATTAGTACTCAGGTGACGTTGTGGTTGGCTGGCGTGGGAGCCTGACCGAACTGTGACAATTTATAGTAAAGAAATTAGATGTTATGATGAAGAGATCTTAATAACCTTGTGTTTTAGAAATGAATTTAGTTGTTAAATTGAGGTTACGTCAATAAAGTGGAATGTTCCTTCAGGGGGACCGATTTCAGTTCCACTTCGACAAACAGACATCACAGACATATTAGGGCTGTCAATACATTAAAATCAGTTCATCTAAGGTTTATTTTTGTTGTTGTTTTTTTTATAACACATTCTGTTGATTTTTAAGGAAGAACCCCCGTTTGTGTGGCTTACACAGAATATATGTAGGCCTAGCTTTATTTATGTATTTATTTTTTAGTCCATGTATTTCTGCAATATTTCACATTGTTTTCCACCTACAGTATTCATTGTTGTTACTTCAGATTATTGTAGCTTGATTGTTGTTAGAAAGTGGTTCTGTCAGGAAGGAGAGGCAGGATTCAGATGCGGGTACAGCGGAGGTTTATTTGGATAGCAAATAATAGACAGGTGAAGAGTGCTTCCTCGGGCAGTCAGAGAGGGGCAGAATCCTCTGCCACGCAGATAGTTCGATCACCACGGGCGGGACGAGCCGTAACAGCGGCAGAAGCATTGAAGCTGGCGGGCTGCTTGCAAATCGGCGAGAGGCTGAGCCGTCCACAGCGAAACTGCAGATAACCCGGAATGGCAGGTGTCGGGTGGAAGCCCGCGTATCTGGACGCACAGAGGAAGGTGCAGAGAAACACAAAAACAGCTACGAGCACTGGAGCCTGACAAGACAAACGAGAGGTGAGTAATACAGTCAGTACAAGCGGAAAAAAACAGTCTGACAACGGACAGAAAAACACAGGGAGCTATAAAGGGGAAGTATTAGTAGATAATGAGAACCAGGTGAGGAACAAGATTACCTAACGAGCAGAGAAACAAGGAGGGCGGGGAGACAATAAGGTAGACAAACACATGTGGCCAGCTGTCAAAACAAACCCAGCACATGACGTCACAACACAGAGATAGCAAGAACAGGCGATCAGACCTGAGACCCGACAGGTTCATTGTAATAACATTAAAATAATATGATAATAACATTAAATGAATAACAATACAATATAGAAATTTGCTGAAAATGCCTTCACCCTTAGGCCATCCAAGATGTATGTGTTTGTGTCTTCATCAGATTTGAAGAAATGTATTCCATCACTTGCTCACCGATGGATCCTCTGCAGTGAATGGGTGCCATCAGAATGAGAGTCAAACAGCTGATAAAACATCACAATAATCCACAAGTAATACCCACTGTGTTGAATATGTGATGTTATAATATCCAAAGTTCATTAAGTTATAGAAACTTGGTGGCGTGTCTAATTAAAACACTGGAAGAAACATCAGTCCTTTGCATTCTTTTATTCCATTGAAGTGAAGATTCTCGAGTCTTTAGTAGTTGACATGACATGCAGTTCACAAATGCATATGGAGCAGGACTGCCATGATGGACATGATGCACAGGATAAACAGGATGGTTTTTAGGTCACTACAAACAATATAAAAGAGAAAAACAAACTCATACAAACAACACATCAATATTGTACTCAATCCAAATAAGGATTAAATATCTAAACAAGTTCAAACTATACAATTGGAAAACAAACTTACTTAACGCATCCTAAGGAAAGGACATGGTTGGGTGCCCATTCAAACACCCACACCTCACCAATGCATAAAAGGGACAAAGGAAGGAAGTGAGGTCTATTTATAGAACCAGGGGAATATGGGTAATGTAGTGCCCCATATGGAGTTCACCCTTAATGTAGTTTACTAGGAATTGTGGGAGATGTAGTGCAAAGAAAATAAGAAAAAGTTGAAAAGGAAACAAATGAGTCAAATTCACAACAGCCGCCCCCAAATACAATCATGTATTTGCTATTATTCATCAATTTGAGGTAACGGAATCAGCTTAGCAACTGGGCGTACATAAGTTCTCTCATTAATAGCAACTTCAGCTACTCTGATACGTCCGTCCTGACTAGGTAAAAGACGTACTACCCTACCAATGGGCCATGATGCTCTTGGAAGTTGAGAATCAATAACTAACACTACAGCAGAGTCATTTAAATTAGGATGTTCTCTATTCCATTTTTGCCGGAGCTGTTGACCTGGCAAATAATGTCGAATAAATGATGCCCAAAACTGGTCAGCAAGGACCTGACTGTGGCGCCAAGATCTCTGACCAAGGAGCTCAGTGTTAGCGTAAATAACCTGGGGTAGAGAAGAGTCGCCGCCCATGAGGAGGAGATTTGGGGTGATGGGATCAAGGTCTTCAATGTTAGAAGAGGCGTAACCAAGTGGCTTCGAATTTAACACTCCTTCAACTTCTGTCAGAACTGTCCGTAGGACTTCTTCTGATACTGTTTGACTGCCAAGTACCACACGCAGAGCTGTTTTAACAGAGCGAATCTCTCGTTCCCATGAGCCTCCAAAATGAGGAGCTTGGGGAGGATTAAACTTGAATTTGATCTGCTGATTCTCCAATTTAACTTGTAATTCAGTGGTAAGGTTCTGGAAAGCTTCTTTCAATTCTCTTGCCGCTCCACGGAAATTACTTCCTTGATCACAAAGAATCTCATACGGCTGACCTCTCCTGGATATAAAACGGCGTAGGGCCATAAGAAAGCTATCCACATCTAAACTGGTTAACAAATCAAGATGCAGACATCGAGTAGTCTGGCACTTAAACAGAATGCCCCATCTCTTTTCTGTTCTACGACCAATCTTGATTTTGAAAGGGCCAAAACAATCCATCCCAGTAGACCAAAAGGGAGGTTTGAACAACCGGAGCTTAGAGAGTGGAAGGTCTGACATTTGAGGGATAGATGGCTTAGCTTTCCACTTTCTACATTCCAAACAAGACAACTGATGTTTTTTTACAGCTTGTCTCCCTTTAATTATCCAATAACTACGGCGGTTCAGAGAAAACTCTCTCTGTACCAGGATGGAAAAGTTTCTCGTCAGTCCTTGATGATTAAACTAGATAATGGATGTTTGGAGTCAAGAATGACTGGATGAATCATTTCAGGTTCCATGTCCTCTACTCGCCTGAGCCTGCCGACTACAATAAGTCCAGTTTCTTCTCTAAATTCAGGAGAGAGTGTAAGGAGACGACTTTGAGATTCAATGGGCTTTCCTTCCTTTAAAGACTGGTACTCAGTAGGGAAACTTTGTTGCTGGGCTTGTCTTAAAAGACAGGTTTGAACGACAGAGGGGTCACAAGATTCCGGACCACGTTGTCGCAATAACTCAGTTGTGGCAGACTTTAACTCTGACCATGACTGGAAACAGGAAGGGTCTGGGAGTACAAGATCTTCTAATTGTGTTAACCCACAAAAGAGTGGTTTACGGAGCTCAGGATCAGGACTAGCAGATCTGGACACTAGATTTTGAGGCCACTGATGGGGAGGACATTTCAGAAATGGTGGACCTTGTCGCCATCTATGATCAGGTTTAGACAGCTCAACCAGCGTTTTGCCTCTAGTAACATCGTCTGCTGGATTCTGTGCAGAAGGAATATATCTCCAAGAAGAAAGATCAGTGAGTTCCAAGATTTCAGTGACTCGATTGGCTACGAAAACTTTATAACGGCAGGAGGGAGAATGCAGCCAGGACAGAACAGTTGTTGAGTCGGACCATAAAACGGTATTTGTCAAGGGAAGAGTCAGTTCCTTTTGCAAGAGTTTAGAAAGCTGTGCACCTGTTAGAGCAGCGCAAAGTTCAAGGCGAGGGATGGAAATTTGCCTTTTTGGGGCAACTCGAGATCTTGCCATGATGAAGGAAGTATGGACCATGCCCTTATCGGTTTCCATTCGCAAATAGGCTACCGACCCATATGCGCTCTCTGAAGAATCACAAAAAATATGCAACTCTCTAGATACGATTTGCTCGGAAGGTAAAGTTAAATAACAGCGGGGAAGCTGAATCAATGACAGATCAGGTAGCTCAGTTTCCCAGGCCTTCCAGGCCTGTTGGATGGGATTTGGTATAAGGATCATCCCAGAGACTTCATCCAGCATTGCTGTACAATGACCTTAGCTCGTGTTGTAAAGGGAGAAATGTAACCCAAAGGGTCATATTGACTAGCGAGAACTTTATAGATATTGCGCATTGTTGTTGCGTTATACTCTACAGTTCGAGATCGATATCCCAATGAATCAGAGGGACAGTGCCAACTCAGACCCAAAGCTCCTTCTCTTGGATCCAAACGGTCTTGACTGATCCAAAGTTCAGCACTCTCAGACCTGGCTTCAGAAGGAAGATGTCTCACAACATCAGGCTGGTTACTTGCCCACTGTCTGATTTCAAATCCCCCACTCATCAGTAAGGAACGCATTCGGTCAAGATAGTTCTTTGCGACTTGCACATTTGGGAAACTCTCCAAACAGTTATCCACATAGAATGATTGAGTTACTGAATTCACTATATCTTCATATCCTTCTTGGTAGTCATGGACATGCCTTTGTAAAGCATATGTTGCGCAACATGGACTACATACTGTACCAAATGGCAAAACTTGCCATTCGTAAACGTCCGGTAGATTTGACCTCTGCATGTTGCGCCACAAAAAGCGTAGAAGAGGACGATCCTTTGGTAGTAGCCTGATTTGGTGAAACATAGATTTTATGTCACCACTAATTGCCACTGGATACTGGCGAAATCGAAGTAAGACACCAAGTAAGGAAGGGCCCAATTGTGGACCAGGAAGGAGCTGGTTGTTCAGTGACATACCTTTCCATTGATATGAACAATTAAAGACTATTCGTGGTTTCCCGTTATGCTCAACAAGATGATGAGGGATATACCACGATTCCTTGGATGAATCATGAGGAGGTTCCACTTTGGAAATATAACCAGCCTTCTCCAACTTGGAAATTTCTTGATCATAGACAGCAGCAGATTCAGGATTTCTTTGGGAGGCGCTCAATACCTCTGAGGGGAGACATAACAGCATTTGGTGAGGCTTGTAATTGAACAGCAGAAACAGTACGCAATAAAGGAGTGGCATATCTTTGCACACCATCAACATCAACTCTTTTGGTCTTGGAGGTTAACAAGTCCATAGCTTCTTGGTCCTGCTTGGACCTAGTAATGACTCTCTCATTTCTGAAGGGAAGAATGTCTAATTGCCATAATTTCTCTACATCATGGCGAAGATCCTCGAATGGTTTAGTGATGGTGAAAAGACACTGTATCTCATTCGTGTTAGGGATTGGAATTGGGCCTTGAAGTACCCAACCCAACTTGGTCTGGATTGCGGCTGGAGATTTAGGAGGTCCAAAATACACCTGATCAATTGGATTTATTAGATGTGGGTAGTCTGCCCCAATAAGGATAAGTGGTTGAACGTTAAAGAATGCTGGAAGTGGTAAGTCTTGAAGATGTCTGAAACGTTTCTTTAAAGTCTCAGCGGGGTATGACTGTTCTGCCAGTCCCAATCTGGCAGCACAAAAGGCATTGGAAATAATATACTTCCTTTCTGGATTGGTAGTTGAGGATATTTCAAAGGTTACAGAGGAGCCTTCAAGCGCAATAGTATCTTGGCGTACGGTCCTAACAATTAGGGACTCAGCTTCCCCCTTGAGGCCTAAATAATCAGATGCTTGAGATAGCAACATAGTACGTTCTGATCCATCATCTAGGATGGCATACGTTTGGATGGATCGACCTTCGTGGTGGAGAAGTACTTCAACAACTTTCAGGAGCACCTTACCGGAACCTCCAAGTCGACTAAGATAAAATGTACCATTATCCTGCTCACGACGGTTAACTCCATGAAGGATACCAAGATGTCGGCCTTTACACTGTGGACAGGGTTTTTTCAAGTCACACTCAACAGCTAGATGGTTAAGCCCACATCTCCAACATCTTTTGTTCTCTAATCCACTCATCCTTTTGTTGTCTTCTAAAGCTCTAAAGGAAGGACACAGGCCAATGAAATGCTGTCTACTGGAACAATATGCACACGAATATTTGGAACTCTGCTCTTGATCTCTCAGATTCTGGGGTTGTTTATTCGTGGATCTTGATACAACAGACTTGCCATTAGCTCCGTACAAGACTGATCGAGTATTAGAGTAGATCTTTAATTGAGGTTTACTCAGTAGGGGTTTGGGGAAATCACTAACTTGATCGGCCATCGCTTGACATTCAGCCTCTTCTTGGAGCCAGGTAGAGAAGTTAACCAGGTTGTAGCTTTGACCATTTAGGACAGCACGGGCATAACGGGCAAAGTTGGTCACATGTTCTGTGGGCAATTTACTAAGCAGTTGCTGTACATGAGAAGCACAGGTTAGTTCAGATTTAGCTTGATCTTGGCCTAAAGATTGGAGCATGCCAACCAAAGCTCGAATTTTCAGTGCGAAACTGCTAAATGCTCTGCTGTCACCTGGTCTCACCTTGGGGAGAGCTAAAATAGCTTTGATTTCCCTCAAAACTAGCTGATGGGGTTGCCCATATTTCTGCTGTAGTGCAAAAAGAGCCATACTATATGGTCTAGGATCATTAGCATAAGCTAGGGCTAAATTACGAGCAGGTGGGAATTTTAAATGATCTAACAAGATATGGTATTTATAATGTTCTGACTCATAAGGTGACAACAAATTTGTCAGAGCTAACTGCAACATTGCAAATTCTTGAGGATCGTCATTCTCCAGAAAAGGAAAGGAAGGTCCCTGAACACGAGAGACAGGATAGGAGACAGCATATTGCGAACCATAATATGGCTGGGAATATGGATGAGAATGAAGAACTGTATTTGCAGTTGCCTGTGTAGTGGAAACAATTGGTTGAATGAATGAAGTAGGTTGTTGTACAACAAAATTCACCGGGTGACCTACAGAATGTGGCTGAGTATGGTAACCTACGTTAGCTGCGGATGCATGAGGAATCGGCTGAGGCTGCGGAGGTAACTGTGCTGATGTAGTCTGTGAGGGCCACTGAGTATGATCCAAAGATAAGGAGTTTCTTGGTAAATAAGCACCTAGCTGTGGTGAACCAGCTGGTTGCACCAACACCTGCGAAGCTTGCGTTTGAGGGGAATGGGAATTAATGGGATCAGAAACTAGTGAAGCTACGATAGATTGAGTCATAGTACCTGATTGTAGTTGTAATGTATCAGGTGTATGTGTATGCTGAGGTGGACTACGCAACAATGAAGAAGGTGGGGGAGGCAGAGAACTAGGCCTACTCAATGGAAGTGGTGATGGAACAGCTGATGAATTACCTTGCCTGTATGTAGATTTCTTTTCAGCTTTCTTAATACATGCACACAATTCTTGAACAACAGATGGTTTATCAACAGCATTTTCATCCTCATCAGAAGCATCATCATCAAAAGACTCAGATAAATCAGAATGCATAGAAGAAACTGCTAATCGAGACATTCTAGACATAATCTCACCCAACATACCCTTAAGTCCAAGTATTTCTTGTCTAACATCCATATCAAGTAAGTCATGTTGAAAATGTTCACACTGAGCAGATGAGCAAGTAGCAGGTCTTAAGGAACATGGATTTCCATTGTCAATTTGTTGATGATCACTTACGACTAAGGTTGATGAGGAAGGAGGTGGAGGAGGAGCACTTTCTCGTACCATACAGTCTGCAAAACGGGCAGGAGGCCTTCTCATCCTTACACTACGCCGAACTGGAGGTCTTGCATAGTAATCCATTCCACCAAATTTCTAATTCCGGCTCGAAGGACCATATGTTGAATATGTGATGTTATAATATCCAAAGTTCATTAAGTTATAGAAACTTGGTGGCGTGTCTAATTAAAACACTGGAAGAAACATCAGTCCTTTGCATTCTTTTATTCCATTGAAGTGAAGATTCTCGAGTCTTTAGTAGTTGACATGACATGCAGTTCACAAATGCATATGGAGCAGGACTGCCATGATGGACATGATGCACAGGATAAACAGGATGGTTTTTAGGTCACTACAAACAATATAAAAGAGAAAAACAAACTCATACAAACAACACATCAATATTGTACTCAATCCAAATAAGGATTAAATATCTAAACAAGTTCAAACTATACAATTGGAAAACAAACTTACTTAACGCATCCTAAGGAAAGGACATGGTTGGGTGCCCATTCAAACACCCACACCTCACCAATGCATAAAAGGGACAAAGGAAGGAAGTGAGGTCTATTTATAGAACCAGGGGAATATGGGTAATGTAGTGCCCCATATGGAGTTCACCCTTAATGTAGTTTACTAGGAATTGCGGGAGATGTAGTGCAAAGAAAATAAGAAAAAGTTGAAAAGGAAACAAATGAGTCAAATTCACAACACCCACCACTCCAGTCCATCAGTTAACATCGTGTGAAGTGAAAAGCTGAATGTTTGTAAGAAATAAAAACCATCATTAAAACATGGATAAATTACAAGTCCATAATCAAAATAATGTTTATTGGAAAAGTCCAGTTTGGAAAAGTCAATCTCCTGTTGTTTCTCACATCAAAATCCAGTTACATATTTGTTAATAACTGTTTTAGCTTGTACATTAAACTGTGCTTAATCTGTGCAGATTTCTCTCCTGATTCAGACAAGACATTATAGACTTATAGTCTATTATAGACTTTTAGTTGAAATAATCAGTTTAAAGTAAAAACATCTTAATAATGGATTATTGCTTCATAAGAACTGCAGTGGTGTGGATTATTGTGATGTTTTTTATCAGCTGTTTGGACTCTAATTCTTAAGGACTCCCATTCACTGCAGAGGATCCATTGATGAACAAGTGATGGAATAAATAAATTTCTCCAAATCTATTGGTTTCATTTTTGGGTGAACCATTCCTTTAATTTTATGCCAAATTATATCTTATTATTATGTATGATTATATCGTAGGATGTATTTGAGCCTTATAGATAAGCCTGGAGCAAGGGTTGAGCAGCAAGTTATGGGCATTGCACCCTTGAGTAGGTCATTAAATGAGCACCTTCTATGTAAACAATGTGTGCTCTGATTCCACCCTCACCAAACTTGTGTTCCTCTCTATTCTTTAGAAATAGGGAAGTACAGTTTAAACTTACCTGTTCAGGTGTGGCGGTGCCATGGAACCTGGCTTTGGGGAACACTGCAAATGAGCAAAACCCTTATAAATTAATCATTAAATGAAGGTCATCAAGTGTTAGTAATACCATAAATAATTTTCAATGGAGCTCACAGTCTGCACCAACAGAAAGCTTTATATACTTATTGAGGTTATATAACTTACAGTGTGTCACTAACAGTATGATTAGTTATGCCATGTGTGGGACGAGCCAATTTATTATGACCTAACACATGTTAAATATAAGAGTACGCATTAATTAAAAGAGTAAAAAGAGATTGAGCACACATATTAAAAGGAGTATTTTACTATTACAGCACTATTGTACGTAGGCCAATAGTTTATTAAGATTTCATTGAGAGAAGGTTTTCTCTTTTTCTGACTGCTCATAGCACTGATTTTCACATTCACATTAGTAAAAGAGACTAAACGGTTAAGTGACGCATTTAGAGAGTCAAATCCTAGTGGGACAGGCTTTTGAAGCATGCATTGTGTATATTTCTTGTGTTGTCAGAAGGTGCTGTATTTATAGATGTTTCATGCACTTCATTGGCTTAATTTTCCTTCATTTGTCCACTGAGACTTAAAACTCCCCTTTTTTAAATAAAGCATGCTTTGCTTTGTCTTTTATCTTAGAATGTTTCTAAACATGGAGACTTACGGTTTTAGATTTCACAGATAAGGACGGGTGTGTGAGGCTATTTGTTTAGTTTGAATAAAATCAGAAATGAAAGTGAGCCCATACAGAGTTGACCGCAGATTTTAAAGCATCTCTGTGTTCTTCTGTGACAATTAACAAATAACTCTGTAACATAAAATGCAGTACATTGTATTATATCACACCATGCAATCTTGCAATGCTAGTTTTAATGTAACCTTTCTTATTATTGTAACATGCTACACTAACCTCACTTACAGTATACAGTGCATCAACATTCAATGATAAGTCCTTAGACAAGTTTTATGCTTTAGAGTGTAATTTGTCCCGCACATATTGTGCACAGTTCTTAACACTCTTTTAATGTGAGGAACTCATTGGACAAACATCATGTTTAAATCACGTTTAAATCTGATGATGGCATGAGGAACAGGATATGTGTTTCTGTTAATTTAGGTGCCGATTGCCTTTGACCCACTTGTTATTAAAACACTTCCTTCATGTCTGTAATGTCTGCCATAAATAAAGAAAAAGGCATAGTTTTTAATCTTTAACTTGCATATTCAACAAAGAGTTGTACATGCACAAATTCCACAAGTGAAAAGATTTTCACTGGAAGATAGCTGTTATCTAATTTATCTATTCTTGATCTGGCATTACACTGCAGTTTGTAAAAGCAGTAAAATGATCCAAAATGTGAAATATCCTTCAACAGCTTGACTTTTTTACATCACCTGTTTCTAATTTCCCCAAGATGTGCAGATGACTGAGTGTTCAGCTACAGTGAATACTCTGAATAATCAATTTACATGATAGAACATTCTGATTAATGTAGGCATATGCCTTTTGTCTTCTAGAAACTAGAGTATTGGCTAATCTGTTTGTCATAATTTAAATACAGATCCCTACCACCGACCCTGGCAAGAGCGGAGTCATTCAAGAGCTATTGGTAGCATTCATTACTAATCTGATTGAATGATTAAAAGAGATTATAATTAAAAACTATAACTACTATGGCCAAAACTAAGATTCCTATTTGTTTATAGAGTTTATTGATATCCTTAAGGGATACAACTACATAAGCAATACGCTTCTCAAATTATTATTATTATTGTTATTTGGCTTGCAGTATTAAGTGTGGCCACAAGATAGAATGCGTGACTAGTAAATCAAGTCCCTCACATCAGCTGGCAGAACTGATGCCCTCCTGAACTGACGTCCTGTGAATGCTGGATAACAGAGAGACTGGAGAAAAAGCTCATAAGTGTGATTTGTGGAGAATAAAAAAAAAACAACAGTTAAAAATAAATACATAATTCCTGGTATTAAATCGTTTATTTGCCAAGTATTTATTTTAGTGCTGTCAAACGATTAATAGCGATTTATCAGATTCCAAATAAAAGTTTTAATTTACATAATATATGCATGTTTGTTGTTTATATTTATTATGTATATATATAAATACACACACGGGCATGTAAACATTTAAGACAATATGTTGTTTATATATTAAATATATTTATTTATAACATAAATTATATGAATATAAATATAGTAAATACAAGTAAATATTTTCAAAATATATGTACTGTATGTAGATAATAAATATACACAGAAAACACACATATAGTATGCAAACAAATTGTTTTATTTTGTATTTGATAAATCATTTAACAGTACTAATTTATTTACATTTTATTGTATATACCAGTAAATAACAAATGTAAAAGGAGGATAGTTCTTAAAATGTACTTTCAATTTATTTCTGTAATAATGACAATAATGTTCAAGTACATTAAACCATAATTTTAATAAGTAAAATTATTATTAATAATACTAATACTAAGTAAAAATAAATAAATATAATTGTAGTGATTAAAGTAAAAAAAAAAAAAAAAAAAGTAAAACAAAAGAAAGAAAAAGGATAGGGCTTCATAATTTCCCATTTCATTTATCTGCAATTGTGAAATTTCTAAATAAAGTATAGCAAAATAATAACATTGAAATAAAATAATTAAAAAATGAATTAACATTGACATTATATGAGAGGGAGTAAAATCTTTGCGAGGCAGGGGCAGCTGCCACTCGACCTTCCACCGCCAAGTGCGCCTACCAGTGGCAGCTGCCACAGCTAAGTGCGCCTGCCACATTTACCGGCCACACTAAGTGCGCCTGCCACATTTACCGGCCACACTAAGTGCGCCTGCCACATTTACCAGCCACACTAAGTGCGCCTGCCACATTTACCGGCCACACTAAGTGCGCCTGCCACATTTACCGGCCACAGCTAAAGCGCCCGTCTGAACCGGCCACAACTAAACGCGCCCGTCACGAACCGCCACCAGTACAGCAAACAGGTGGTGCGACGCTTAGGTGCTGTACACTCCATTATGGATTTAAAGGGAGGAATCTGCTGGAAAATAGGTCAATATAAAACTGCACTGAGAAAAATAAAACTAGCTTACTTTTTCTATATTCTATCTAACCTTGTTTTCTTTCTTTTTTTAAATCTTGCTATGACTGCGTTAGGCTAACCAAGACTTGTTATAGCACTTACATGTTGTTGCTCTTTTGGTGGTTTTGATTGCTTAGACTGTCCTCATTTGTAATTCGCTTTGGATAAAAGCGTCTTAAAGACTAAATGTAAATGTAAAATGCATAATGTTGTGATGGGCGACACGTGCTGCGCGCGTCGTTATGTATTTAAAGGAGGAATAAAACATATTATGTGTCAAATAGGAAAATAAATATAGAACTGCACTGTTTGTTTGTTTATATGCGTCAATTGGAGTGTAAACAGAGATATATGTTGAGGCAAGCGCGACGCTCGGTGCTTATGCCACAAGAGGCCTCGAAATTGCGACCATTTTGATCGCATATGCTCCCGAAATGTAATCTGTGCGACTCCAAAGTATATTTGGGAGCATTTGTGCGAGTGCAAATAATTGCTGTGGTGCGACCTCTACAGTTCTCTGCTAAACGTTCAAGAATTACTGCACAGCATGTGCCACGTGACCGGGAGCTAAAGCAGGTTAAGCTTTTCATTCGCGCGCTCGTCTAAAGTGTGCTTTTTCTGAGCCCGTGCACCCGAAACGCGCGAACTAAAAAGCCTGTCTAAGGGGTCGTTCACATATTGCGCCTAAACGCATGGAAAACGGCGCTGCTTTCTCCTTTTTCCAAAGCGCCGGGCGGTTGCGCTCGGGCGTTTGCGTTGCTAAGCAACCATCAGCTGCGCTCTCCGTTACACCTACGGCATTCTGAAAAGTTGAGATGTTTTTATCTCGATGCGGCGCGGACGCGCCTGGAAAAAAACGACCGCGTCGCTTCCATTATGAGCGCATACCGCTCTACATTTGAAATAACGAACTTGAGCGCACAAAAGACGCGACATGTGAGCGCCCTTAACAGCGCCTGATTACTCAACTAAGTTATCTTTTGAGCCAATACTGTCAAAACACACAAGGTTTACATATAGACTCAGTTGGTTATGTTTAAAAGAAATTAAACCGTGAGTGGAACCGGCGTGCCTGTATAATATGGCGCTTTTCCACTGCATGGTACGGCACGCACGGTGCGGCACGGTTCACTTTTGGGGTTTTCCACTGGGTACTGTACCTGGTACCTGATACTTTTTAGTACCACTTGATCGAGGTTCCATCGAGCCGTGCACGTTACCAAAACGTGGCGTGTAAACTCTGCTGATCACTGAATGGCCGGAGAAAATCGTCATTACTGCGTCACTGAACTTGCGACGAGACCCTCCTCTACCGCTCTACCCGCTAGATTTAAATCAGCACAGCCAGCGAAGGATCGGACGCAACTTCTGTTTAAACAAACGCACATTTTTGCATCAACCACAAAATAGCAGTGTCGTTGTCTGTTGAGGGAGTTCAGACGTTCCTCTCGTTGATAGCCGAGGAGCGGATCCAGCGAGAGCTTGATGGCACGACGCCGAAGGAAAAAGCCTTATGTATAACGTTACTTTTGAACTTGCTATATTTTCAGAGTATGTTTTCTGTTTATATTTTACCTCTGTATCTGTGTTTTGCTTCAATTAAAACAATCTGATCGAATAAGTGTACCTCCAGACTATATTAAATGTGTATCATTGTATAATCACGTAATGATTAATGCCGCGATTATAAAAACCATCACATAAATAAATAAAACAAGGGATACATTGTACATTTTGAAATATTCAAAAGTTTATTGATAATTCACTTTACAGAACACGCTGCATGAATAGTTAACTAATCAAGTAACGCAGCACACCTGCACAAACATCTCTGCTCTCCTCATCTAACGTTACAGCCCGTGTCACTGCACCACAGTCTCTGCTGCTGGGGGTAAATCACAAGCATTCTCATAGACCTCTCCATTGCTGTTAAACACATCCACATGCCGAGAGTAAAGAACACTATTCCGTCTCCTTTCTTTGTTGTGAGTTTGTTTGTGGCGCGTTTACGATGATGTCACGGCAGTAGAGGCGGCGCAATTATAACGAGCGTGAATAATCCCGCCCACTCTATAGCGGTACTAAACTGCGGTGGAAATGCAAACCGACCCGAACTGAGCCGCACTGCACTGCATCGAGCCGTGCCGAACCGTACCGTACCATGCAGTGGAAAAGCGCCATTAGTGTGGCGGTAAATGTGGCAGGCGCGCAGGTGTGGCCCTGGTAAATGTGGCAGGCGCACAGTGTGGCCGGTAAATGTGGCAGGCGCAGCTGTGGCAGCTGCCACTGGTGGCGCACTTGGCGGTGGAAGGTCGAGTGAGAGGAGTAAAATCTTTGCGAGGCAGGGGCAGCTGCCACTGACCTTCCACCGCCAAGTTCGCCTACCAGTGGCAGCTGCCAGCCACAGCTGCGCCTGCCACATTTACCGGCCACAGATAAGTGCGCCTGCCACATTTACCGCCACACAGCTGCGCGCCTGCCACATTTACCGGCCACAGATAAGTGCGCCTGCCACATTTACCGGCCACACAGCTAAATGCGCCTGCCACATTTACCGGCCACAGATAAGTGCGCCTGCCACATTTACTGGCCACAGATAAACGCGCCCGTCACACGAACCGACCACAGCTAAATGCGCCCGTCACACGAACCGACCACAGCTAAATGCGCCCGTCACACGAACCGGCCACCAGTACAGCAAACAGGTGGTGCGACGCTTAGGTGCTGTACACTCCATTATGGATTTAAAGGGAGGAATCTGCTGGAAAATAGGTAAATATAAAACTGCACTGAGAAAAATAAAACTAGCTTACTTTTTCTATATTCTATCTAACCTTACTTGTTTTCTTTCTTTTTTTAAATCTTGCTATGACTGCGTTAGGCTAACCAAGACTTGTTATAGCACTTACATGTTGTTGCTCTTTTGGTGGTTTTGATTGCTTAGACTGTCCTCATTTGTAATTCGCTTTGGATAAAAGCGTCTTAAAGACTAAATGTAAATGTAAAATGCATAATGTTGTGATGTTGTGGCAGGGGCGACACGTGCTGCGCGCGTCGTTATGTATTTAAAGGGAGGAATAAAACATATTATGTGTCAAATAGGAAAATAAATATAGAACTGCACTGTTTGTTTGTTTATATGCGTCAATTGGAGTGTAAACAGAGATATATGTTGAGGCAAGCGCGACGCCTCGGTGCTGCGCGCGCCATTATGGGTTTAAAGGGAGGAATAAAACATGATGTGGCAAATAGGTTAACAATTGTATAAATGCATTGTTTGTTTATATCAAGGGTTCTCAAACCGGTGACATTATTCTACAGAATGAAAGCGAAGTTGTATCCAAAATGTCGCTAACTAGTTGCTATGTGCTTTGTCTTACAAAAGAGTCTGTAAACACTGCAACACGCGCGCCGCACGGAGGTCTGAGTGATACGAGTGGAGGTCGGTCTGGATTGAATTCCCTCCCGGTCCGAATTCGGACTGGAGTCCGGACTTTGAGAAGCGCTGGTTTATATGCAACAATCAGAGTGTAACTGTGGCAGGCGCGACGCTTCAGTCCTCGCCGCCGTTATGGATGTAGAGGTTATGTTATATGTACATTCAAGGCTGTAAAATGACGCACATAACGTGCAGACTTGTTTAAAAAAAAAAAAACACAAAAATACTTTTAAATGTAGTCAAGTTCCATCGGGTTTTGAGGGCCTGTCCTCGACTTGAGACGTGTATTGCTAAGAAACCAGTCACCCGCAAACAAATACAACACCAACGACCCCCAGTCTTCACACCTTAGAAATGCAACATATCAGATTTGATTGGTTGAACTACTTTCAAATGTCTTCAACCGAGCAATCCGATTGGTTGTGCGAACCTGGATTTGAGGACAATGGCCCAGAAGAATCATTACCTGGACATCTTTTTTTGCGTAAGTTCACTTATTTTGATACAGCTACATGTTCTGCATGGAAAGGCATATATTTACTTTTACTTTTTAAAGGTGTTGGTGATTCTTAGATAATTTACAGCATGGAAGGTAAGCAAAATAATTCAGCATCTTCTTAACATTAAAACATTTAACGTTAGTAATAAGACAAACTGTGTCTCGGCTCACTGATCATGAGGTCACCGAGGTCTGGACTGTAACGTTTTCATGTTGTTACGAATGTCTGCATGACATGTATAATTTAGTTTAGACAGTTTGCAAGAATGTTTAGCGTATGAAAACGATCGTTGCGAGACGCTGCTGTAATTAACGAGTTGTGAGTGCGTGGGTAGAGCCCTGCACGGGCCTAAAATATAGGCCCTAGCCCGACCTGAGCCCGTATTTTAGTTCTCGCTTCTCCCAAAACAGCGTATACTATACTGTTTCAGCAATTAGAATACTTCAGTTTTGTATGAAATGGCAAAGTGGTTGTATTTCGTTTCGTTATTTTATTAAGGTAATTTAGAAAAACATTTAGATATTTTTTTTTTATTCGTTAATTAGAAAGTCTTTGTTTTTTAAAGTAGCTAACGACTAGCGGCCAGCGGCAGACAGTGAGCTGATCATAGTGTGTTTGACCAATTTAGACATGATAAATATATCTACAGAAAGCTTTAAATTAGTACTTAACGAAATAATACATATAGAAAACAAAAACGCTTTCATTATAATCATAATCCGTAGATGCATTTCTTAAAGGCACGTCTAACGAGGAGATGGCAAGACGGGATCTGCAACTTCATCCTTGCGACACCGACTTAGAAAACACTAGTTTATTAATATTAATATAAAATTTCCCTCGAACACATTCATGCCGACCCAAGACCAACAGCAAAATCACTTTAAGCTCTCTGACGCGTGCTGTCTCTGCTATACACAAACACACACGCACGCTACTAAGAGGTAAACTTTTATTATAGGCCTCAAACATAAATACCACCACCGACAATCATGCCCACAAATATCAATACAGACAAAACTCTGTCAAAATGCAGCTTTTCCCGAAGCATTGGGAATTTTTAGTAACACAATATATTTGAATACACTTTCTTACTATGTATCCTCATATTTTGCTTTAAAGAAAATAAATTGTCGGATTGCACAAATTGCCTCAGAAAACCAGAATGTAAGTAACTGCTTCGGAATCTATACTTTTTTATAAATTTCATAAACAAGCATTGTTTGAGCAGATGAAAGTATTGCAATTTACATGTAATTTTGTTGTATACTCAGGTTGCAGCCTTGACGACTGACACATTCATTTTGTGGTACAGGGACTGGCTGACTTCAAGAAAAATTTCTGATTCACATCTGAAAATTCTTGAGGTACTATTCAATTTCTAAAATAAAATGCATTAAAGCAATCCTGTCTCTACATCCTATGAATGTCATGAATGCCTTAGGAACATGTGTTTCCCATTTTTTGTCATTTTAGAATGATGCACAGAAAACACTTTTACCAAGAATTGTTGGCACAGATAGGACACCAGAGATAGGATGCCACTTCATTCTTTGGGTTAGTACAACTCTAGCGGGGTTCATTACATAAGGAACAAAATGAGATTATACAGTATATAGATGTGATTTGTCTGCAATGTTATTATAGACAATCCAAAAAGTAAAACAAATATAATTGTGACCGCTTTAAAATGTCTCTTTATTTAATTTCTTCTACAGGTTTTGACAAGACCGAGAAAAAAATAAGGATTTATGACAACACAGGACGTCACATGAACATTTCACCCCCAGATATGGAAATTCTGAAGTAATACCTTTTATCATTTGTTTTACACAGTTATTTTAAAAAAAAATTCATGACTTGGGTACAGTCTGCTTTAAGTCCATTTCTTTCTTCCAGAGATGTCTTTAGAAATGTAGACTCCCTGGATGGGTGGACTGTGTGCAATCCACAGCAATGGCGGAGAAATGATGGAAACAACTGTGGTGTTTTTGTTTGCACAGTGAGTGGATAAGAGTTTTATGAGTTTATGTTTGCAACTTTGTACATTAATATTAATGTAATGCATACTATGGGAAAGTAAACAAATACTGTTTAAAAATGATTACAGCTCATTTTTCTAATTCCCTTTACATTCTCGTAGATGGCAGAGATGGAAGCAAAAGGTCTTAAAATGTCTCCTGAGTCGTTTCAGACTGACCAACTGATTCATCTTCGACTTTACCATGCCTCCTGTTTGGTTGAAAATCTACAAACGGAGGTAAAGCAGACAGTTAATCTTTAGTGGCGGCTTTCTCTCTAACACGGATGTATGTAATATACAATAAACATGATATTTAATATTTTGCTTAAGTGTAAACACTGATTTTCTCTTCTTCTGTTCTTAGGACTTACAACCAAAGATTACAGCGCCTAAAGTTAAAAACAGATGGCCCAGGACCTTGATGTTTGCATATTTCAAGAAATTCGAATAAAGTAAGTGACCATGCTGCATTTTAATGTACACTGTATTTATTGAGCAGCTATATATAATTATATTTAATATCTTCTGCAGAACCATGCATCCAGATGTCAAAACACTGTAATGGATTCAGTGTGACCGTTGTAACAAATGGTTGCACAGTGACTGTGCAATGGTCACAAAGGATGGTCACAAAGCAATGGTCACAAAGGACATGCCATTCAACTGTGGATGTGACATCGATCAGTCATATCCTTATGATAAGTATGTACTTTAAATTTGAAAAAAAAAACTTCTGTTACTACATTACAAATACATTCAATATTTGTATAACCCTCCAATTTATTTTTACAGAACACTATCAATATTGAAGCAGGGATTGGTGGTGGACATTGTAATGACAGATCAGGACATTATGCTAAACAAGACGTATATCTAATCTCACACAAATATGTGAATAAATGTGACTTCCCTTTTGTAAGGTGCTAATTTGCATATGCAGTGTCTCATTGACATGTATAAGCATCAGTGTGTATAAGCATGAGTTAGAGTTTTCTGGAAATTTACAATTTGAAAATATCCACATTCTACACTTGGTTCAAACAAATACTGTGGTTTTGTTTAAAATAAAAAATGTTTTGCACATTGTAGGAACTGCACAATGGCTTGACAAGTGGCAAAATAAGATCAAACAGAATGTTTTTTGCATAAACATCAAACATTTTGTCCTAAGCTGAAGAAGAAACTTAATGAAAGGATTTATTTTTTTGATGAACAACCGGTAAAATAATGGTGTTTGTGTGTGTGTGTGAAAATAGAAACTAGTAATTGCAACTATTGCCAAAAAATTGCAAATAATTTGTAAGTAAGCTAACTTAAGATATAGTTAATATTATAAAGCTAAATGTAATGCCTTTTGTCAACAGACACAGGGGATCATTGACAGAGTTACAAGAGTCACACAGATAGACATGACATAATTAAGTAATGCATCCTATGTTTTGGAAGTTCCCTAAGGAACAAAACTCTGGACTCTTGATAGTACCTCGGATAGCAAAGTCCACTAAAGGAGGTAGAACCTTTTCATATCTGGCTCCTAAACTCTGGAATAGCCTTCCTGATAACGTTCGGGTTCAGACACACTCTCTCTGTTTAAATCTAGATTAAAGACGCATCTCTTTAGCCAAGCATTCATATAATGCATCTCACAATCTTGTACTGCCAGTCTATCTGAACAAATGAACATTATTATGCTTTAGCTTGGGTTATACTGATAATTTCATCCAGGGTTATTCCTGGATGGAGCAACTGCTACTCTAATTGTCTTTATTGTTTCTATGTTTCTGCCATGGGATTAACATCACATGGTAGCTAGGAATTACACAAGCTTCAGTCTGGATCCTACCCTTAAACGATAGAGATGACCGAACACCTGAGAAGAGACGATGACAACCCCTCCGAGGACCTCCGAGATGAGCCCCAGAGACAGATCTCCAGTGAGGACCTCGTCACCTAGACATCCATTGGGGAAAGACCCCTGGAACCAGTGGACCACTTACACTCTGACTTTGCTGCAGTTGGAACAAACTACTGATTCGTCTGGCCGGAGGGGAACTGCCCCCCTGACTGAGCCTGGTTTCTCCCAAGGTTTTTTCTCCGTTCTGTCACCGATGGAGTTTTCGTTCCTTGCCGCTGTCGCCTCTGACTTGCTTAGTTGGGGACACTTCATTTCCAGCACAATCATCGACTTGATTGCACAGATATTATAAACTGAACTGAGCTGGACAATGCCATTACTAAATTCAATAATGAAATGCATTCAGCAGATAATTGAGTGTTAAATCCTGTCATTTTACATTATTGACACAATTTGCCTATTTTGATATTGTGCAGTGCTTTGTTACAATTTGTATTGTTAAAAGCGCTATATAAATAAAGGTGACTTGACTTGTGTGCTCTGTTGTCTTTATCACATGTATTGTATGGTTATGTCTAAAAAAATTTAAGTATTTTTATATATATATATATGCTGCCTTTTTGTGTTTGCTTCAAAGTCAAAATGTGTAGCCTGTATTTTAAAACTAATTTCCTACCTTCCAATCATATTTTTGTCTGTGTTGTTGTAGTGTTGTCTGAGCTCTGCATACATACATACATACAAATAAATAAATAAAGCTGTTTCAATGTTGCTTAGTGACAAACATTTAAATAAAATGTTTTTGTACAAAGACTGCACAAATCACTGTATAATCCATTCCTATTATAATTAATAAACTCGCCAGAGTACTAGTTACAAATGTCCTTTGACAATAGTGAACAACAACATTTTTTTTTTTATATTAATTGATTAACTTAATTGACTTAATTAATTGACTCACCTTAGCTGTAGCATGTTCTGTGACAGCTGTGTCTAGATCTGACTGGTGAAGTGTCATCTGGGGCAGGCAGAGTTGTGGTTGCATTGTGTTTTCTTACGTGCATCAATCGAAGCAGGCGGGAGGTTTAGGCGCCACGGGACGCGCGTTCCATTATGGATTTAAACGGAGGAATAAAATATAAGGTAGACAACAGTAACAAAAAGGTAAATACATGTACAATTGCACTGTCTGTTTGCTCATGTGCGACTATCGGACTGTAAACAGTCAGAAATCTGCAGTAAGAGTTTATTAGAATTATTAACCTAATTTCCACATAAAATATGTTTTATTACTCCCTTTAACGCCGCGCGCAGCACCGAAGCGTGCGCCTGCCACAACATCACTCTCTGTTTACACCCCGATTGATGCATATAAACAAACAAACAGTGCAATTTTACAATTATTTTCCAGCAGATTCCTCCCTTTAAATCCATAATGGAGTGTACAGCACCTAAGCGTCGCACCACCTGTTTGCTGTACTGGTGGCCGGTTCGTGTGACGGGCGCATTTAGCTGTGGTCGGTTTGTGTGACGGGCGCGTTTATCTGTGGCCGGTAAATGTGGCAGGCGCACTTATCTGTGGCCGGTAAATGTGGCAGGCGCACTTAGCTGTGGCAGCTGCCACTGGTAGGCGCACTTGGCGGTGGAAGGTCGAGTGGCAGCTGCCCCTGCCTCGCAAAGATTTTACCCTTACTGGGTCGAGTGGCAGCTGCCCCTGCCTCGCAAAGATTTTACCCTTACTGCATTATATAGTAGCATATGTTACAACTATTAACTGTTATTATATTATGTAAAATAAATTAGCAAATTAAAAATGGATTTATGGTCGCAACCTGTCAACCGTGTGATCTTGCAAGCAAGTTCGAGTTTTTCCTTGTCACTTGACCTGCCTGGCTGCCAGATATGGACAAGCATAACCACCACAGATTAGCGAAGGAGGAATTCCAGGTGAGACACCTGGCAACCCGTGATCTCGCACTTGATCAGAGAAGGGAGAAACCTGACAGTGAACAAACTGCTGCGGTCGATAAACACGAGTTGATATCGGGTTAACAGAACTACTCAACCCACAACTGCGCCAAGAGAGCGCTCTGGAATTAGGACATTTCGAATGTTACTTTTTTTCATCTCGTCTCGTTTTGAGAGTTTGTGGACCTGACAGAGCTTGACTGACAGCCGCGAGGTTAACCTTAACGTTACCCTGAAGGAGCTGCGTTTAAAGCTCTTCACGGATTTAGAAAAGTTTTATGGAGGGATTTTATTAATACATCCACACAGGTAAGATAATGCGTTTTAAGTTTTAGTAATGTCGTGATTAATAATTAACTGAGGTGTTATGAGTTGGTGTTAATGATTAGCCGCTAAATGCTAATAGCTCAACAACCTGTTGCAAAGCGCAATGATGCGCTTTCTAATCATCACCAGCAAACAAAGGAATCCTAACAAAAAGAGAACTTAAACACCCGGATATACAGAGCATTTTTTAATCCAAACGAACTAAAGGATATATGTATAAATGACGTTGTCTTGTAAGTTATTTTGGTGATACAGTTCATTTTTTATTATCAGTTTAGCCTTCGTTCAATGATTCACCTTTACAACATGTCATCATCAACACTGATTTATAACGTTAGTCTATTGTGTAGAATGAGTTTCAGTTAGGGATGAATTTTCTCCACTAAGAGTTGATGTGCAAACAATTCATTGCATTCCCCCACATGGTTTCTGCGGTCCTGGACAAGTTTGAGCAGGTCCAGGGAGGTTCTCAGGTAGTTAGACAAAAAAAAAAAAGGTGCTCAGGTAAGCACACACAGAAAGAGCAACCTCAGGGTTTGTTTTCTGCTGGAGACACATAAAGCAAGACCTGGGGCCCGTTTCAGAAAGGAGGTTAAGTGAAAACTCTGAGTATGTTAACCCTGAAATGAGGGAAACTCTGGGTTTTCCGTTTCAAAATGGGAGGTTTGTCAAACCCGAGAAAGCAGGGTAAGTCAAGCCCGTTTCTGAAAGAGAGGTAACTTATATTTAGAGTCAATTACCGTGGTAACTTACTCCGTGAACCTAACCTGGTCGGGAGCAGGTTTTCTTCGGTAAACCCAGAGTTTCTTTCGGTCTCCTCTCCCTTTTTTATAGTTTTAGCGAGGTTTAAATGCCTAATTCAAACTGCAAAATTGATTTTCTTACTGAGTATTTTTTGTCTTATTTCAAGTACAAATATCAAAAAATTTAAAATTATATATGAAAAAATTGTCAATATTTAGTCTTGTTTCCTGGGGGATTTTCCCTTTTAAGTGCATTTTACATAAAACAAGTCAAATTGGCCGCCATTGGGTAAGAAAAATAATCTTAATGCAAACGGAAACAAGAATATGTTTAATGTCTTACCCCATTGGAAGATAATTAGCAAAATAGGAAAAATGCACTTTAAAACATTGGAGATCCAGAGCACATTATAAGTCCTGTATGCAGATTTTAAGGAAAGTGTGCATCGCTCTCATACTCATTCTGATCATTTGTCCTGGGCACAAATCTGTTAAAGAGGAGTTTCACAGGACTGTAGGTCAGTGGTGAAAAAATTGGTTTAAATGAGGCTAATCTGATAAATGATGTTCACTTGATAACATCTTTCTGTGACATCTGGAAGTAACGCTGAATTAGCCACCTGGATTGCCGTGAGATCGGGCTGGAAGTAATGTGGTTGGATGCATTGATGACAAGCATATCTCCACCATCATCGCACCTTCTGAAAATGAAACTAATTACTGTATGGAATGGAAGGATGCCAGATGGAGGGGTAGTACAAGCCGTAACCACCTCCACTGCTGTTAAATAAACAAATTATTCACCTTTTTATCATCTTTATTTCCTAATACAAAAGCAAGAGTTATTCTTTTTACTTTTGGATTTGAGAATTCTTCCAATACTTGACCACCTCCTCTTCATCTGTCAGTGGTGCTGGTTCTCCCTCTGCCTTCTTGCTGTCTTCAAGTCAGTAGTTAATTGTATTACTCTAAGAAATGCAACAGGTTGGATTAGAGAATAGTTAACTATGTGAAAAGAGTGTTTGACTATGTGGAAAAAGCTGCAGCGCATTGAAATAGACATTGAATGATATTTAATGTAAAATGTTTGTAAAGTCATTAAGCCCACACATATGAACCTTTCATGCTTAAAGCTTTACCTTGATTTTATTGTGTTTTTATACTTCATTTTTAGCTGCTGCACGTTCTTGTTTTATTTTTCGGTATTTTTACTTTTTTGTGGCCGTGGGATAACATTAAAATGAATATGTTCAATAATAAACAGTTTTCACCTCTGATATTATAATAGTTATTAAGTTATTGACAGTTATTAAGCGTTAAAGTTACGCATTGACGGAAGTACGCACACTGACGTCTTTTTGGCGGGAGCTGTTGCCATGGTGAATCGTAACTTCAGTGCTCTGCTGATCATGACTTTTCAATAGTCATGGTGCACGCGCTTAACTCAGAGTCAACCTACTTAGAGTTGAGTAAACTAACACAATTCAGCTGTTCTGTAACCGAAAACTCAGAGTTTCCCATCTCAGAGTAACTCAACTCTGAGTTCAAGTTTAAACTCAGAGTTGGTTGAACCTCCTTATTGAAACGGGCCCCTGGAGTACCATAGAGATGTCCTGACTGATTGCTGTATTTATTGTACAGTTCACGGAAGGTTGGATTGCATTTATGCAAACACCATGAAATAAACGTAGTGTGGCTTTGCTGCTATTTGTAATGCTCAGTAGAGTTAATCCTAAAACAAAATGTGTCCTGTTGTAGTGATTTTGTTCATTCGATGGCCTAGTTAGTTCAAGCTTGAGTGTGTCCCATTTAACCTCTATTCATCCTGTCAATTCATCTATAATAATGAGTGTAAGACAATGAAGGATTGTTTCGTTCAGCTCAGAGCTCTTGATGCTCTTTACCGATGATGAAGGGCACCGTTATTTTAGAGGCCTGAGCTTAGGTTGTCTTTGACTGTCCAGCAGCATTGAACAGTTTGATGGCGAACTTGTGAGAGTTTAATGGCCAACTAATGAGAGGATTCGGGCTGCATGACATGTATTTATTTATTATTTTCCTTTTTTCTTTTTTTTACTCACTAAGGTATGTGTTCATCTCTGCCTGTTTTGCAGAGTTTAACTAAACTGAAATAATCTCCACACTGATCTTCTCTACATTGAACGATCGCATTAAGCACAATGTGAAGGCAAGAATGGGACATTCAAAAACGCTTAACGTACCTAAACAACGACCGGGGAAAACAACATTTCTGTCAAATTGTACTTATAATAAACACTTTCTGCTGTCAAAAGAACGAGTCCTAGTATTTCTCTAGTAGGCTGTTAACTGAATAGCTACTTTAGACTTGTATAAAAAAAACTTAAACACAGTTTGTTTCATTTGTATCTTTTTTATTCTATTGTATTCTTTTGCTTTTTGTTACTGGCAGTTTAAAGTATTTTCAATAAATTTGAGGAACTTTTAGTTGTTTTACTAATATTAGTTACTCTGTTATTCTGCTCTGGTGTTGATAATCGTGACATTTCGCTGGTCACTAAAATGTAGCTATCATAGCAACCTTATTTACAGTAAATATATATTTGATGTATATCACTATCTTTAAATACATCTTTCATATAAAGTTTTGGCCATATGGCCCACTAATAATCTTTTTAAATAACCGTGATTACAATATTGACCAAAATAACCATGATTATATTTTTGTCATAATCGAGCAGCCCTAATTCAAGATCACTTCAGCGGTGCTGCATTCTTTTCATAACTGTGTTCTAGGGTTGCGCGATATATATCGTTTGCGATATTATCGTAATTGTTACGTAAACGATGTGCAATTTGACAATATCGTCAAATATTTTGCAAAAACCAAACAAAACGCCTACAGAGTCCACGCATACATTAGCCCAGGGGTTTTCAACCTTTTAGGATATGCCCCCCCCCCACGCTTGTCTAATTTCACTCGCACCCCCCCAACACAACCCCGCCCCTATTATTGTATTCACGAATTACTTTAATAACATGAACATAAACACAAATATCCATTAAAGCTATTATAACAACAAATTATTTTTATTTTTCTCTTTTTGATTAACATAATTTACATAAGAAATGCATGGATCTGTTATATTAATGTATATTTGATATTTATTTTACTGTTTAGGTTCACGTACAACAACCGACTGTGCTTAAGAGGATACTCCTCTCAGCGGTTCTCAACCCGCGGCCTGTCACGAATCCGAATACGGCTCATCATGCTGAATGTTACAGTCTTATGTGTTGAACCTAATTCAAAATTAACTTTCAGTTTTACAATTAGATTTAGTTTTACATTCATTTAAAAATTTACTAAACAAATATAAGCTAATGTTTTTATGTAAAATAATTTTGTTTTTCATATATTATTTGCAGACATGAGCAGACCTATGTACACACCTAATTAATGTTACGCATTTAACGAACATTTACAAGCGCGCACTTTGGCCAAATTATATTCAAATAGTCATCAGCAGCCATTAGTTCTGTAAAATTGAGCATCGATTTAACTTAACAACACATTTGTTAAGGGAGAAAACAAATTGTGGAAAATGCCAGCGAAGAAACGCATTCAAACAAGGATAGTCTCAGCATCAGCAGTGAAGAGGGTGCTGGACTTTCGGTTTGCCCCCCCCACCCACTTGAAGATGTTCATGGAAAAAAGAAACACCCATAAACTACTACGCAGCCATCATCCTTATTACAGAAATGTGGCAAAACATCTCTGGACAGAAACTCAGATTATTAAATTCGAAAATTATTTCCATATTTGTATCAACATAGGCTACATTTGTGAACGCACACTTTCTGCAATGGCGCCTGTCACGTAACACTTCTGTGCGCGTCTTACAGACTGTAATTTACAATCTCAACTTCATTGTGCTGTTACTCATTTCGAGCAGAATTTCACAAAATTGGTTCCCGACAGCATCAGGTGTTTTATTAATGGTGAGTAGAATTATTTATTTCAATAAATGTAATCGGTTTAGATATCATCATATTTAGGCTATAAATTCTATTATAAATCTGGTTGGTTTGTATTGATGACATAATATGTAAATGACATGCGTGACTTGCATTGAGACTTGCACTTGCACCATAGTGCGCCCGGTGGAAAAAAAGGTTGAGAACCAAAAGTCATTGGTATTCACCTGCTGTCTGAGAAGGCTATCTGTTCGGGCGCTTCAGGTGTGCGAGCATAGAAACGCTCTATCACAGCGCGTGAGTACCGCATTGAGATGTCTTTGGCTTAAATGGCTTAAAATTACTTTTATGTTTAAACTGACCAGACAAAACACATGAAAATGAAAACACTTTCTCGAGGAAGCAGCACTGGCCTGATCGCTAAAATAGTTTAGAACCACCCCTGCTGTTATAGCGTGCGTAATTATACTGAAACATAAAAATATAACCAGTTTACCTGATTCAATGTGATAGCTGTGTCTGAAATAACAACATGCCAATCCATGGTTGGATTTCTGACACAACTAACCGTAAAATCATCTTACACTTCCAAAAAGCGTGACTGATACTCCAGCCAACTCTGTCAACTAACAGTGGGAGTCATAATGCCCTCTAGTGGATGGCTAAAGGTTTGCTAGCTCGTATTCATAAATCCTAAAGGGAATGTCTCTGAATTAAATTATGCTCGCGCCCCCCTTGACAGGTGCTGGCGCCCCACAGGTTGAAAACCCCTGACTTACCCCTGATTAATGAAGCGTGTTAAACAGTGCACATTTAGAGTGTGTTCTTTCACTGCATGATTCAGTCTATTAAAATGCATTAAGAATGTTTGCAAAATTCAAGATATGGGGGCAGAAAATGTATATATTTATGTTTCACATAGCTAAAATCAAACGAAGAGTGCCGTTTTTTCTTCTAAATAAGCATGATTACAAATGTGATATTGGTTTTATACAACAGTTCAATAAACAATAAGTTAATATTAAGATACTTACGTTGTAGACACCATATTGCCTGTTTTTGCTCCATTTCACCGACAAAAAATACGTCCAAACAACCATAGCACCGTTTTGCGTCTGAGCAACATGAGAATGAATAATACCTGAATGATTCAGGGCGATTCCACAGTTTAGGCCTAACTGCAAGGACAATAGCCTGCAAAATCAATCTTCATGGAGAAAGCCATTGTCCTCAGGTTAACATCCTGAGAAAACCTGGGGTACAGCTGTGTGAAAGGCAGGATCAATCTGGCAATGGTAAACTAGTAAACTTTGATCAAAGTTGAGTTGATGTAAAATTTAACGTATGTAACATGGACGGAAAAACAGTGTAAATTCAAGCAGAAAGTGTACTTAATCTAATTCCGTTTAATACAATTCTGGTTGAATCCCAGTTCATGTTTTGCTTTGCTCCTAATTTGGTATAGTTATGAGTCATGCGTTGTGTATGGGTCACAAAACTGGTAATAGGACTTCCATGCAGGCAGGGTGGCCATCTAATATTATCGGTTCTATAAACTTAAAGGTGCATTTTTGATTCTGGTATGTTCATAAACTGAAAGCCAGCAAAATTACTAACAAATACCACAGGTATATTTTTCAAATGTATTTGCCAAATGTAGAAGCCAAAGGAACTCCTACAAGTGTGCAAAGTTATAACGCATTATATACGTGGACGGAAAAAAATTAAACAATCCTGCAAGATTGCCTCTGTAACACAAAATAATACCATTTCATGAAAACTGGCAAAGAATAGAACAAGTTCATAACACATTAAAATAACCTGTCATCATTTACTATCAAATTTAAATAATAAAATAAAGTCCGTATATATATATATATATATATATATATATGTTTGCAAAGGATATAAGAGTTATGACTAATTATTTTTAACATTTATAATTATGTGTTTAATTATATGCTCTGAACACCACAGCAAACTTAATTTACAGAATAGCGGTTTCATTTCTTGAATACACTTCTTAAAATTAAGAATCTGAAATATGAATGATGACTGTAGTCTGTTTCATGTAAAAGCTCATTCAGTGTTTCAAACTGAGGAAAACGTGTAAAGCTTGTAAACATTAGGGATGGGCATTTTAAGCAAAAGTAATATTCGATAATCCCTGGGTATTATTCGATACTATTCGAAAATCGCACCCTCCTGCACATGCACACGCCCACCCACGCACACACACACACACACACACACAGAGAGAGAGAGGGGGAGAGAGACCGTCCAGGCTTTCAATCTGTATGATAACAAACTGTTTAATTAATTAGAGAATAGTCTATCTTAACCCAAGAAAATTAATGGTTGTAAAGTATGAGTGCTGAAACATATTAATATAACATAACCGAAGGGCATTTATTAACAGAACAGTCCGTCGATTATCAACTGCTCATAAGGCTAGGACATTTCTTTTTAAAAAATGAGCATGAACATTCATATTATTAAAAAGAAAATCTTAAATCTGATTAATGCATCAATGAATATTATGGGTAAAACATATTGCGCGCTAAACAGAATATCATTCTTAAAACATATTACGCACTAAAACATATTGTGAACCGCCTGAATGACGGCACTTATTATGTGAACATTAATTTTAACGTCTGTCTTCATAACAATAACCTATTTCATATATAAAAATAAATTAAATGAACATGCTCGGGAAGAAGACGGGGCGTGCAATCTGTTCACAATTAGTTCGGTGAACTTTGAATTGAAACAAGGAAACGAATATAAAGCCCTGCAGCTTCTCAGAATTCTCCGTCTGAGTCTGAGCCGGTCTCTAGGGGGTCGCACACCGGATGCGCAGCGCCGCGCCGCGTCGCGTCGCGCCATGTCTTTCAAATTCGAACACATTGTTTTCTATGTGTGTACGCACACCGGCGGCGCCATTCGCCGTCTGTCCGCAGCGCCCAGCAACGACTCAGAACGCTGTTCAAATTCCTGCCGCGCCACAGAGCGCCATCGGCATTGTTTTATATTAAATAACATCATATTTGTCTCAAACCGTTGTTAATACATTACACCAAGATACCACTGCTGCAAAATACTGTACACATTAGTTTTACAGCTTGAATAAAATGTAAACATATAGAATTAAATGTATAATAAACGTAATCCTTTAAATGTTTTTATATTTCTCTTGAGACATTTTTACATACGCAAAATATTACAGTATAGACCTATGTAACAATTGTCTGTCGTGATTACATTCACTGTCGCCGGTTGTTACCAACTGGATTTACCAGGACAACCGTTACAACACACTTCAGGTCATTTAAATAGCTGTGTAACGTTAGCGGGCGCAATGGACGACGAAAAACTAATCAACGACTTTTCATAACACAGATTAACGTTCATTAATTGATTAACGTTCAAAAGCACGCTATTATCAATTTAAATAATATATTAAAATAATAAATTAAGTTAAAACTCACCCATCTTGCAGCTCAGACGTTGATTCGAAATTGAGCTCGCGTATAGAATGTCTTGGCGTCTGGTGTGCGATACCTTGAGTTGTCCTAGACGCAACGCCGCATCCGGTGTGCGACCCCCTTCTCTCTCTCTCTCTCTCTCTCTCTCTCTCTCTCTCTCTCTCTCTCTCTCGCTGAGCCATTTAAATAGTTCAGTTTTGGTTTTTAATAACAAATTGGTCATTATTTTGTTTCCTTTCTTTATTAATTTAATTTACAAATATGATTGGAACATCTTATTTTTGTTAAATTCAAGTTTTAGTTTTTTTAAATACCAAGCGGCCAGCGCACGTTTGATCAGTTTATCCTTCTCAAATAAATAACTAAATAATTAACGTCATAATATTTTAAGAATAAAGTCAAAATTACGATCATAAAATCATGTTACATTGCCTAAAGTTAAAGTTAAAATTACACCTGTATACTCTGCCAAAAAAATTATAATAATAAGTGTCTCATCCAACCTGTCATTCTTCACATTTAACACAAAAAAGAACACAAATATTTTGCATATAAATATAATATATCAACCAGTGGAATATTACGTTAGGCCTATTATTTCAGCAAAAAAACGAATAATCTGAATGCAGGGAGCTAGTCACGGCTTCATTAATGGGAAACAGGACGTGAAGGCGGCAGAGAAGCACTCTGTGGAGTGCATCGTTTTGTTAACTTTGTGGTTTATTATTTTGAGTTGTTTGGGATGCTGTAACAAACGGCCCTCTCACAATATATTGTTTAACAGGTCTGTTGTTCACGCAATCAGAGTGCCGCACCCGAGTGCCGACAGTGCAGTTTGTGTGTAAGCACAGAACAGAAAATGCTCTAAAATAAATCTGTGCATCTGTACTTCAGTATATAAATTCAATATAGATTAATTATTGCTAAAGTTACTTGCCAAGAGAGGTAGTTTTGACATACTTCATGTATTTGCCCGTTCAGGCAGCTCGCGCGTGTCAGAGACGCGCGGCTGTCGTTGCTCGCGCTGTTCACACAGAACAGAACACAACGCGCATGTACTGAAAGGAGTTGTCTTTCGCGCCCAAATGCATTTTAATCGCTTACATTTTTGAACAAACAAGGCTTAAAAACGCATGCAAATGATACAATTTAGTGACCACCTGCAAGTGGCCCGATCTGGCAAGTGACAAATCCGAGCGTCCTTCACAATCGGACAGTCTTTATTGTCAGGCCCTGGTACACCTTTAGAAAATAATCGCACAACCTAATTATTATTCTATAATTAAATCGAATATTCGAAAATCATGACCCATCCCTAGTAAACATTGCATTGTAATAATACATTTACCTCAGAATAACCACTCAGTGTCCATAAGCTCATCAGTTAGCTAGAAAAATAACAATGAAGAGGAGCATTTAGCTAAATTTATGCGCTATTGCATATTAATATTTGTACTAGGGGTCGACCGATATGTGTTTTTCAGGGCCGATACCGATACCGATTATTACAGATCAAGTAGACCGATAACCGATATTTTGAACCGATATACGTGTCTGGTGTAAAAATGAAAATTAATGCCAAAATTAATAATAACAAGAGCTCTGACAAAAAAAACGTTCTTTAAATGCTTTTAAACATGTCTTTAATTCTGAAAACTGTTAATAACAACAACATTAAATAAACAGTAATATTAAAAATATTAATAATAACATAAGTACAGAGATCACCCAGAAGCATTCTGTAAACATTTTGTAAAACTTAAAGTAAACGTATTTAGCGTATTGTGTGATTATTCTCAACAAAAGTTGTAATAATTGTTGTAGTTGTATTACGTATACAGTAATATATTCGGCTAAACCGAACTTATATTTTGACAGGTTGCCATGAGGACCTTTTAAGTTTCTGTAGCCTATGTATTAGTGTTGTCACGATACTGGAATTTCTAACTTCGATACGATACCTTGAAAAATATCGATATTCGATACCATTTTCGATACCAGGGAGAGAAAAAAACTGCCACAACATTAAGGGGGTCAATTTTATTTATTTTTTTTGGATAAATATAACATGACAATGAGGTATGTTTTACATGAACAAAAATGTCTTGAGGTAGTGCACTTGTTCAAGGTGTAGTGTCAAGTGTAGGTTGTGAGTGTGTTGTTTTTGTTGCAGGTCGAGTCTCATCTTCTTTCTGGTGCTACAAGAAAATGCCAAACTTTAATAAAACATGTATTTTATTTTATTTTTGACCACACTTTTAAAATGAACTGAACTATCTAACTAATCGTAGAACTTAAGTTAATGGTAATAGATATTTGTTAACGTTAGTTAACATGAATAAACAATAAAAAATACTTCCAAAACATTTATTAATCTTAGTTAAAAGTATATTTAAACTAACATTTACTAATACATGTACTAATTAAAAATCCAAAGTTCTATCTGTTAATATTTTTTTTCGTTGGACCAGAGCGAACATGATCCGTTGTATTTTTATTACCTACAGTTAGCAAATATTAAAATATACTGTAGCAAATGCATTGCTCATCGTTCATAAATGCTGGTTAATACATAATATTATTTTATGAACAGATTTTAATGCCGGATTCACATATCACCGCAAACGTGCGTGCATCACACCCGAAAACAATGCTCACTGGATCGACATGAAGACAAATTTACTTTTTTTAATGAAGTTAAATGAGCACAAGTTAATTTACATTTGACAACAGTTAAAGTATTTAAAGATTCACAGTTAAAGATTCCTCAGTTAGATTATATTAACTTTAATAATTACGGTGAAAAACGAGACAACACTCATATCAGGTTTGATCGGCGCACGCGCCCGGACCGAGTTAACTTCAGGTCTGTGTTTGTATATCGGGCTGTTAGTGGCGCCCGGCTACAAACACAGTTAAAGTGATTAGTAATGAAGTTGGGCTCAGGTTGTTGTGCTGTGGGATGTGTTTCACATACATACATTTATTTGAGGCGACCCACCACAATATCAAAACTTTTCCAAAAGGCTTTGTTGAATAACATGAGCACGTAATGCATGTTTAAAAATTAAAACGAGGCGCAGGTGTTTATCACTGTATTTTTGAAGGAACACTGTCTTTAGGAAATGTTTGATGTCATTTTCATTTCATCTTGCATGTTATATGTCTGATAAAGCAGCGTTTATGCGCTCAGTTTACAACCGTTACAGGGCGCAAACCTCTAACGTTAACATTACGTTATTTCTCCCGCTTTTAAGCGTCTCCTGCTGACAGAGTTGATTTGCATTTTTAAGAAGTCCGTCCAAGTAGTAATCACTGCATCTCAGTCCGTCTGATTTAAGAAGCAAACATATTTTGCTTGTTAGAAACAAGCCCTCGTCATCTTTATATTCACTTCACTTTTGCTATTTAACCAGAGCGAATGAGGCGAGACACGTGACAGGCACTGCGGTCACGTGTGGTGTTGTCAACGCGCCTTTGGAGAGAAGTGAAAGTGACAGCTCGGCTAGGATCGGAGTATCGATACTTCGGAAAATTTGTATTGGTACCGTTCAGATATTTCAGTATCGATATTTATCGAAATATCGATATTTTTGACAACACTACTATGTATATATGATATGACGATCGTTTTACTCAAATGAAACCGTCAAATGCTCATCAAGTGACTCTGCGAGCAGTTCTGGGGATGTTGTTCATGTATTTATGGCCTCATTTAGTGAGACGGCAGACGCTGAAGTCACTGCGAGCGTCACGTGCGCTTCAGTATGTATGTGTGCAGTAAATGAAACCGCACGTCTGTGTCATTCATTAACAGAGATGCAGAACATGCAGGATTCATATTTAAAGTGATTTTGCGGCTTAATATTAATAGATACTAGTCCATAGCGCGAGTCGATTTAAGTGTACTGACCTACTTTTGATTAATTCATCCAAACTTGACACATTCCGTGACATTCCGGCGTTATACGGTAAATTCCATTATATGACTGCATTCCGCGATTCCGCCCGCATTTTCGCATCGCCAGCGACATCAGAGGTTATATTGAGGTGTTTTGCAACTTCAGCAACGTCTGCTGCTGCTGCTTTACCTTTGAGAGACAACTGATGCGTGATCACTGAGGCAGCTCCAGTTAGCGAGTGCTTTCGGTGTGAGACTGCCTTCAGTTTTCCGCGTTGATTGGTCGGACTCGTGACTCTCTACATATCAGATGAGCGGTGGGCGGAGATTGCTCTCAGAGATTGAGAGATCGCCTCACTCTCACAGAGTGTTGAGCTCAGACAGGCTGCATCGAGCCAAATAGTGCATTTAAACATTAAATAGTTTCACCTGTATTATTTATTCACCAATAAATAATGTCACCTGTAAATAGTATGTTTGTTTGCATAAAAAAAAAAAAAAAAAAAAAAATTTAAGAAAAAAATTATCGGCAAATCTGTTTTTAAAATGGCCGATATCGATAATCGGTAAAATGCTTAATATCGGCCAGGCCGATAATCGGTCGACCCCTAATTTGTACTTAATCTGCTGTCTACGTGATTCAACTCCTCCTATAAAATTGTATTTTACTAATGAAGAAAAACAGACTGAATGTGTGAAAGACATGACAACATTTATAGGATGCACTGAGGAGGAGCCCAAACTACACTGTGGCCAAGTGATGCTTATGGTCCATGATATTGGTACAGATTCTGTGTAACGAACAATTCTTTGTGACTGTATATAATTTGGACATGATGAAGGTACACTTGACAGGCTGTGGGGCTTCATTTTACCACAAAGCTAATGTTTAAACTAGCTTTATTGTGTGCCGTCGGTGCGGAAAATCTGCGTGTGTTCCTTAACATTATAGCCCAGTTCACTGTTGTTTAAAAACCTATGCGATTAACGCCGACAGTTTATTCTAATGGCATAAGTGAGATTGTGTTAACGCACTATTAACGTGTTAACTTCGACAGACTAAGCTATATTCTTACGAACATTGAAAAAAAAAAAACACGGAAAAAAGTCAGCAAAATCATTGACGATGTTGACTTTCATGAACAGCTTATTGAGTCAAAAATACTCAGAAAACAATGTTCGAAGTTGGACAGATGTGCAGAATCTGTCAAAATGTATACAACCACCATTCATGCATGCTCTTTCACGATGAACACGACGCCGCTTTCGTTCCGAAACCACTAGCAATCATCTGACTTGCACACTCTTTTATCCTTTCTCATCATAATGATCCTATTTAATGTTTATTTAACAAAAGTTTATCACGTTCGTAACATTTTAACGTTCGTAAACTTTTGGACAGAAGCCACAAACTTACCCACATTCGTCCGAAATCCGTGAAATCCTGTTAACTGTTCCTCCCATGCAGAGCATGCACCTAGACAATCTTATTTCTGACATGAGAACCGTTGAGACATTAGGAGATGTAAATTCAGTGTCAGAATAAAACCAAAAGCATTATGATTTTTGGACAGAAAATCTCTGCCCCTGTTTTATCCCAATTTATTAACAATTTATCATGTAGCAACGCATATGAAATTTAACCCACACAAGATGTTTTTATCGTTTTGCTATTGATATAATTACATGGAAAAAATATATCTCTGTTTCCTTTAGAATCATAGTTTAATTTTCGTAACTGTTTGGACAGAAGGTGTATGACGTTAGTAAATGTTTCCATTGCATCGTGGTGGATTAAGGGAATTATACTTTCAGTGTTAGTAGTAGTATTTTGTAGAAGACACACCAAAATAAATGTTATGCGCCAAAATTCAGGATTTTATTAAAGGAAATGAAATAAATGACTTAGGAAAAATCCAGACGCAATGAATGTCCCACCCTGACATCCGCAATTTCTGGGGACGGAAATAAAATAAAGTCTCATTACACGATAATGCCAAGGCTTAGTGGGATACAATTAACTTTATTATTTCTTACATCTATCTTAAATAAAATAGTGAACTAAAAATAAAAAAATGACAACAACTGGGTATTATTCAATCTATATTGTTCATTACACCCCTTGTGGACAGAAACTGTGGAATCGCTCATATATGTAAATTTGTTTTCCGATATTAATCTAAGTGTCCTTAAATCAAGATTTACTTAATGCATGTGTACAATTAAGTCTTGTGAAACTAAACAAAATCAAGTGAGTTCTTGCTTAAAATATTAACAAATATCTGTCAATGGGAAATTAAAACTTGTTTAGCGTTATACTTTAGCACATTTAGCCCACTATCAAATAATCGTTCTTGTTTGAATCATACTCTCTTCATTTTGATTGATCTTATTTTGTTTCTCAAGTAAATATTTGTAAATTCTCATATTTGGTGTGACCCCGAATAGTCAATGAATCAATGTTTTGATAGGAGGAGCCTGATTTGACTCCCAATCTCAGTCGAATATTCGCGGGGTGTTATGATCATGCCATTTTGGCTATATGGGGGTGCTCAAATGTCTGATTTCACAGAGAACTACTGGTTTTCTCCCAATAAGTTAATACAGCCTATTATGTTAATGCTGTAAATAAGAATCTGAAAAGAAAGAAGCTAGGGATGGGCATTTTAAGCAAAAGTAATATTCGATAATCACTGGGTATTATTCGATTACTATTCGAAAATCGCACCCCCCCCCCGCGCATGTACCCGCCCACCCGCGCGCGCACACACACACACACACACACACACAGAGAGAGAGGGGGAGAGAGACCATCCAGGCTTTCAATCTGTATGATAACAAACTGTTTAATTAATTAGAGAATAGTCTATCTTAACACAAGAAAATTAACGATTGTAAAGTATGATTGCTGAAACATATTAATATAACATAACCGATGGAGGCATTTATTAACAGAACAGTCCGTCGATTATCAACTGCTCATAAGGCTAGGACATTTCTATTAGAAAAATGAGCATGGACATTAATATTATTAAAAAGAAAATCTTAAATCTGATTAATGCATCAATGAATATTAGGCGTAAAACATATTGCCCGCTAAACAGAATATCATTCTTAAAACATATTACGTGCTAAAACATATTGTGAACCGCCGGAATGACGGCACTTATTATGTGAACATTAATTTTAACTTCTGTCTTCATAACAATAACCTATTTCATATATATAAATATATTAAATGAACAATGAAGAAGGCAGGAGTGTTGTTCTGATTAGTTCGGTGAACTTTGAATTGAAACAAGGGAAGGAATATAGAGCAGAATATATTCTCACAATTCTCCGCCTGAGTCTGAGCCCGTGTCTCTCTCTCTCTCTCCTCTACAAAGCTGCTGTTGTAGCCATTTAAATAGTTCAGTTTGGGTTTTAATAGGGATGCACCGGTTGACCGGCCAAAGATCGGAACCGGCGGTTTTTGCTTATAATCTTGTGATCGGCAACCGGCCGTTTTGTCTTTTTTTCGGCCGATTTTTCCGAAAGTGCGAACATGTCATTTGTGTGGAAGACATTCGGCAGGAGCACAACAAACACAGAAAAACAGATACAATGGGCGAACAACCGTTGGTGTAACATTACTGGCACACAAATAAGAGCCGCTTTCCTTTGCTGCTCTAGCTGAAGTTGCTAGTGATGGGTCGGTCTTGAACGATTCATTCATTTTGAACGAATCTTTAATGAGACTCGAGAAAGAACGAGTCGTTTCGGGCAGTGATTCGTTCAGTCATGCATGCGTACCATCCTAAAGGTTGTGTACTGGAATTAGTTCACCTGTTTCGAGTCTTCGGGTTTTTCGAGTCGTTCGTTCATCGCGTGACTAATGCAGTATGAGCCGGAAAGATAATTGATTAGTTCACTTTTTGAGTCTTCGGGTTTTTTGAGTCTTCGGGTTTTTTGAGTCGTTCGTTCATCTTGAACGAGACTCAAAGGTCAGTCGGTAAAATGATCGAACTTCCCATCACTAGAATTTTTGGCGTATCTGTCCACGCCCTGCACAAGAATAGACCGTGGACAGTGGTTCAGCGCAGCTTCTCACGTGTTGGATGAGAAAAGAAACAGACCAACTTGCGACAAAGCTGAAATGCTACTTTTGTAAAGAATAAAACGTTCAAAGCGTATAAACGTCAGTTCTGTACAAGATTATTATTTTTATTTTACCTTAAAATTACATTGACTTAATTCGATTTAACAAGCTGTAGCATCTTTGTTTTTGCTCGTTGCACTAAACATTATTTGATTTAACATTTTGGAATAATTTATTTATATAGCCTACTTTGGTTTTATTTAGTTTCACTGGTAAATACCTTTTTTCTTTTACACCAATTTTAAAAATGACAACAAATGTTGAATAAGTAACATCTTTGTTTGGACTGTTGAATGTGTGTTGGTTGTGTTGTTTAGAGTGTAACTATGCAAATGTTGCCTTTAATTTCACATGGTTACTGTTAATGTTTTCATTTAAGGCCAGTTTTATGTAGTTTCAACCCAATTTAAAAACCATCTTGGTCCAGAGGCAGAACTTGTAAAGATGCTTGTTTTTTTTCTAATAAAATATATTGATAGACATTTAAAATATGCTATATCCATTAAAATAAATGGATTATAATGCAAGTGACTAAAGGCTCTGTGTTACCAGAAAATACATTAACACCAGAGATAGTAGGCTAACACCACATACAAATCAGCTTAGACTTTTCTAAAATGGAGGCTACCATCATGATGATTTCAAGATCAGGGGACATTTTGGAAATATCAACAAGATGTATTTATATATTTTTTTATCAAAATATGCCAGATCTGCAAGTTATCAACATAACACCACATACACTAATGACAACACATGAAATTGTCAGAGATTTAGCTAGCTTCAAAATTTATAAGAGAGAATGTACTCCCCATGCACCCCTCAGATCAACCAGCACCTGCAGTGACCGTTACACACAGGAAGTAGTCCAAATAGAATTCTCCCTTTTCTTAAAGGGGTGACATCCATTGTTGAAACTCCACATCATCACTAGTTTTTAATAGCAAATTGGTCATTATTTTGTTTCCTTTCTTTATTAATTTAATTTAGAAATATGATTGGAACATCTTATTTTTGTTAAATTCAAGTTTTTTTTTTTTTTTAAATACCAAGAGGCCAGCGCAAGTTTGATCAGTTTATCTTTCTCAAATAAATAACTAAATAATTAACGTCATAATATTTTAAGAATAAAGTAAAAAATACGATCATAAAATCATGTTACATTGCCTGAAGTTAAAATTACACCTGTATACTCTGCCAAAAAATTATAATAATAAAGTGTGGCATCCAACCTGTCATTCTTCACATTTAACACGAAAAACAACACATA